>JAOEHY010033334.1:17768-36761 GCA_025447955.1 Psilopsiagon aurifrons
TATGAGGAAGAAGTTCTTTACTGTGAGGGTGGTGAGGCACTGGAATGGGTTACCCAGGGAAGCTGTGAATGCTCCATCCCTGTCAGTGTTCAGGGCCAGGTTGGGCAGAGCCTTGGGTGATATGGTTTAGTGGGAGGTGTCCCTGCCCATGGCAGGGGCTTGGAGCTGGATGATCTTCAGGCCCTTTCCAACCCTATCTATTCTATGATTTCAAAATCTGAAAGGGTTTCTTGTTTCGGATCTTTGAAGCTAGTTATTAATTTTAAGTGGGCAATGGATGATAGTAGTTCTAGAGCAGTAAGGATCTTATGGCATCAGGGAATCCTTGTCATATTATCAAAGAATAACTTTGTACAGATAAATTTACAATGTTGGGTGAGAACAATACCTAGGGTATCAGGCAAAGGGACATCGTCAGCTCCACTTACAGCCTCACAAAGTGCCTGACTCCGTGTTTTTTAGCATTCACAGATAACAAAGCAAGTAGTCTGAGCTGTTTAATTGCCTGAATATTCAGGGATGAACCTACTGTTTGTGGAACAAGCATTTTAGGGGGGTTGTTGTGGGCATGCACAACATTTAGTGTTACATTTCTGGTTCAGAAATAGCAGAGAGATGCCCAGCAACTGCCTGATGAGTGTTCTGTAAGCGTAATATGTTTGAGAAGTCATTTGTGAAGATCTGTTCAGGAGGGACACGTAATTAACCAACACTGTTGTTCCTTTTGACACTTCCAGCAGAGACAAAGGATAGGTGGCACAGTTCAACTTTTATCTTCAGTATTAAGAAGAGATTTTTAGCCCAGTGCTGAAGTATGTTTAAAACAACTCAAGGGGAAGCCAACATTGCTGTTCTTCCTGCTGTGTGATTTCACTGATACAAATGAAAGACAGTCCCCAGGGTTATCAAGCTCCATCATTAAAATACATTAACCGAAGAAAGCTTTGAACCAAGAATCCCCTTCTTGCCCTAGGTTAGCCTTTATATCAGATCAGAGATGAAGCTGTAGGAAGATCTCATAATCCCTGTATTTACAGGTGCTGTTTAGCAACAAGTTTTCTGCCTTTAGCGTCTTTGCATTTGGCTCTCAAGGAAGAGAAACTCTGTAAAATGCAGCCTAAAGGGCAACTGCCTGTACAGTAAATACAACAAAGGGCTAAGCTGCTTCTGCAGCCACATTAACAGCAGCATCTTCTTTAGGACATGTGTTTATTAGAGTAAAAATAGGAAGCCATTCCCTTACAAAGCAAACAGATCAGATAACAGTTGGCCAAAGGCTGCAGGTGCAGAATTACCCTGCCAAAAACTCTTTGGGTGATAAGGGAGAGGAAACTGATGAATAGAGGCCTTACCAGACATGAAGTTCACCCAGTCTGCCGTGGGCAAGAGGGCTCTTGAGTTCTGAGCTCACACAATCCTAATTCCTTGTTGAACACAGCTGCATGGTGTCCGCAAAGCAAGTTAAAAACCTGGACAATTCTTGGAAGGTAGCATGACTCTGTTAGTGTGAATGTGCGAAGCTGTTGACACAGCCAAGAAGAACAGCTTTTTTCCATATGAAAGATGGCATGTTACATTCTCTTGGCTATCTAGCTTTGAATGTTTCATGTTCTAGGTACCCTTTCTGGACTAAAGAATCGCAGACTGGCTTGGGTTGGAAGGGAGCATAAAGTTCATTCAGTTCCAACTCCTTGCCATGGGCAGGGACACCTTCCACCAGAGCAGGTTGCTCCAAGCCTCGTCCAACCTGGCCTTGAATACTGCCAGGGATGGGGCAGCCGCAGCTTCTCTGGGCACCCTGTGCCAGTGCCTCAGCACCCTCACAGGGAAGAATTTCTTCTTTTTATCCAACTTAAGTGTCCCCTGTTAAAGTTTAAAGCCATTACTCCATGTTCTGTCACTGCAGTCCTTGATGAAGAAGGACTTTTATATTGTCCAAAAGTGGCAAAGGTTTTGGAATTCAAGTGATTTAGTTCAGTGCAGGAGACGAAAAATTTGGAAAGAAGTCTTTCCTTCAAACACATTTTGTGGCTTGTGCATGGCATTTCTGTCATCTGTAAAAGCCTGTTTCTGATCTTCGAATTTGGTATTTCCTGAGGACTAAATTTTCTAATTCAGCCAGAGTGATTAGATCATACTGGGTTTTCCATTTCTTCATTTCTTTAACAATGAAGTGGTTTCTTGGTGGTTAAAGATGCACTGTACTGGTCTTAGATGGTCTTGCCGCTAATGGTCTGCTGGAATAGTCTTGCCACCAGAATAAGTTTGGCTATATCACAGTATCATAGAATAGTTTGGGTTGGAAGGGATGTTCGAAGGTCATCTAGTCCAACCCCTGTAGAAGGATTCCATCTCGATACTTTCTCATAAGACCTCATCTTTGATGTAGGAGTTTATCATTTGGAGGGAAGAGGTCACTTTTGTCTCCGTTATCCATTTAGTCCTGGCTTTTGCTTAGTTCCATTGTGACAGTGGCTGACCTGATGTGGCCACCTGCCTACCAGGCAGCAGGCTGAGATAACTAATTCATTTCACACTGGCCACCAAGCAGCTGTTACATTACAATGTCTTTCAGTCATTACTGTCAGAGGCAGGATTTGACCCAGTAGACTGGAAGTATTCTTGTATTCCAGAGACCAGTGAGGGCCAGCAGCTGTGCAAACTCCTCACGAGCATCACTCAGTGCGTCTGCCTCCTCGCCTGTGAAGCCTCTGGGTTTCCTGCCACAAGGCTTCTCCAATGCACACAACTTGGACTGCAGTTAGCCACGTTTCTCAGAAGTAACAGATCATTTGGAAGTGTGGTCTTACCTGGAAATCAGATATGTTTAAGGTATCTCATCTTGGGCACCTTCTGGAGGCAACAGACTGCTTAGTGTTCCTGGAGAGAACACTCAGTTCCTGCCATCCATGTTACTGTAACCTTTCTGTGCCTATGGCCCAAAGCTCACCCTCCTCGTGGTTCACCTTGTTACTGAAGAGATTGAACTTGGGTCTCTTCACCTAAGTCCTGACTGATGGCTCCTTCGCTGTTCAGATCTGTGCTACCCAGGAGCAAATAGTGCTTGAGCCAGCTCTAGAGTTTGATTTCCACTGCACTGAGTTTCCTCTTGCACTCTGAACTCGTTGCTTGTTTCGTAGCACAAAGGTTTGAATCTGGAGGTAGGAAGAATGAGGGGATGAGAACACAGCAGGAAGTGAATTGTCTGCATTTGCCTGTATATAATTATTTTATTCAGGTATCACCCCATATGAGTTAGTTTTCTGCCACTTTTCTCAAGCCAGAAAATGCCTGAAATGTGACCATTGTAGCTTAAAACAGCCACATAGAGATGTAGCACATGAACAACCTGGACTTTGTGCTTTCCAGTCATTTACTGTAGTTAAGGAGGGAGCCATGGGATGGCTCAGAGGCTGAGGAATTGATTTTGAAAACCAGTTTTGCTGTCCCATCTACTTCAAAAGAGTATTTGGGGCAGTGTTGAGCAGTCCCCATCACAAAGCTGTCACACTCAGTTGCTGTGATTGACCGGGTCTGTTGAGGAAAATTATCCTGGAGCCACAGTGACCCCCTCACCCTTCGAAGGGGTCGAGAGAGGGTGCAGTGGTTGGAGAGCAGGAGACCTGCTCTGGGGCTGCCTGCAGCACGTCAGCCTCTGTAGCTGAGTCAAAATAGTCTTTCACTTTGTGTTTTCACTTTTGAATGGCAAAAGAAATGTGGCCTGTTTTCTTGTAGCTGTCTGATATTATGTTGTCATGATTCTTGGTGTCTCAAGTTCTTAAAAGCTGTTTTATCAAGTACACAGGTGATGTTAGCTGAGCTGGGGGAAGGTGAGACAAGCTTTTCCCTGCCTTGCTTCCACAGGTAGGGAAATTCTTTCAGTGAAAGAGTTAAAGGAGCAATGTAAGGTTAAACATCTGTGTGCTTGATTTTTGAAGCACATGGCTGTTCTCTTCCGCAGTATTACTGACACCTGAGGTTATTAAAACTGAAAGAGTCATCAGTGGTCCCATCTTTTTTGTTCTAATGCATCTTAACTGCTCAGGATCTTTGTATTTAGATAAGGAAGATAAACTGATTGGTTTCATTTTGTAGTTTTAATTCAGCTTCACTTTCAAGTTACAGTGCAATCAGTGCTGACCATACATGTTTAATTCTGTGGGAAAAGACAGAGCTTCTGAAGAAGCCTGAAAAACCCCAGACTTTTACTTAGAACTCCATTTTCACAAAGGCTTGGCTTTTGCAAAACCTTTGTTATGAGCCAACCTGACCCAACAGTGGCCCTTTAAGAGACATGTTGGCAGTTAATCTGTTCTGGTTTACAGCATGTACATTGCTTTAAGAATGACTGGAATTCTAGGGGGAGGGAGAAAGGGAAGCTTTGACCTCCATGTGCACATGTGCTGCTGCCAGCATCCCCTTGCTCTTCTCTGTGATTAAATGGATAAATCAAAGAACACCAGCTTCTTTGCAGTTCTCTCTGCAGTGGGGCTCCCTTTCTTAGTTACTAGTAGCCAGCATGGCTGAAATACTTCCAAGCACAAGAGGGAAGGCTTCTCCCAGTTATGATGGTGTGGGAGCTGGTAGCCAGCTGAGTTGTTAGGGTTCTTAATGACACTGCTTTTCCCTTTCACCAGATCCGAATGCATCAATAAGTTTGCCTCTGTCTTTGGGACCATGCCTCTCAAAGTGGTGGAGCACCGGGCTGACCCTGTCCTGTACAAAGATGACTTTCCTGAGAAACTGAAGAGCTTTCCCAATATTGGCAGCTTGTAAAGGCAGCTATGAGACAAACCTGAGTGATGAAAATGACAGCTGAAAAGGTGCTGAAAAGGAATTAAAAGAATATGTGGCCCTGAAGAATCGCTAGAGAGTGGGTTACGTCTGAGGGAGATGGGAATGAATGTTGAATTCTGGTATGTTGTCTTCCAGTACACTGCACACAGGTGTACTGAAAAGCTGAAAAACTGCTTCTCTTTTGATCACAGAGGATTGAATCTGTTCATGGGTCCTCCAGAAATGCCCCACATGCACTTTTCTCCAAAGGAGACTTTATGCATCTGGAAGAATAAACCAGAATCTTGCCCTCTGACTGACATGACTGACCTCTCCTATCAAATGTGCTGCAGCTCTCTGGTTTGTAGCATCCACCCAAAGCAACTGTCTGCAGTGTATAGCTGCTCTCTTTTCGGAGGAGCATATTGCCTGTGTGGTTGGTGGGCCTCTGTCTTTTGATCTTAATTGTTGGCTTAAGCAACTGTGTAACAATCATTTTCTTCTGCATAGCCAGACAAACATTTATCTTTTTACAACATCAGCAACAAAAAGCCGTGTGTTGTCACATGCCTTAAAGGGCAAAGCATTTTGTATTTCATAAATTATGGTGGTGCAAATTGAGACATGCAGCAGCTGGGTGGATGGTCTTCTTCAGAGCAGAGACCTGCAGGAAGAGAACCCCAATTGCTGTACCTCTTCTCAGGGTTCCTGCTACATCCATGCAAGAGACTGTGACTCTTTGTCAAAACCGGTTGTGTTACAATGGAAAAAAAAAGATGTCTTTCACTCTTACTCTATTTTATATTTTCATTATCAAAACAGTGGCCAGGTTACAGTTTTATGTCACAGCCATAGGTAAGAACAGTTATAAAGCAAGTTTTTTCGCATCTGAATCCCCTTCAGCAAGCATACATTGTAGTATTGATTTGTAAAACCCTTAAACTTACAGAATTTCCCAGTTACAGCTTCCATGTGGAGGGATATGTGTATGTACAAGACACTGTTAATGCACACTTACAAACTCTGGTGAATTGCCATTCAGTGTTCTGCTTGTAGTTTAAGGAACAGCCTGCCACTGAAACATGAAGCACTGGAATGGTTTCTCAGTGCTGAAATGAACCTGAATTAGAAAACTAAATGCAACAAAATGAGAAGTAAAATTTCCTGGACTGTTACTTTTGCCCTTTGGTGTTAAAGAGGATCTCAAGTTGGGGTGAGAAAAGAATCTCTTTTCCATCACCACTGATAAAATGTTTGTTACCAGATATGGGTGATTTCACTGTCTTTTGAAACCTCCATTACTGCCAGTTACAGAGACAATCCTACTTGATGGGCTGTTTGTCTGTTTCACTGCAAGCAACCTGATTCCTCAGATTTTGCCAAACCCCAAACAATAGGACAAGTGTTAGGCATCATGGTTCACCCCCTCTCCTAAGCTGGATATGCAGCAATGACAGAAACCAAATGAAAGTCAGGCTAGAAACAGGAAACATCTGCTCCTATTTGTCTCACCCCCACTAAGACTTATCTTATTGCCCAATGCAGTGGATGTGCTGTGAATGAAAATCATATTGGAACAATAGCTCTGAGGGGATGCTTCACTTCATAACTCCCTTGGGATGTGCCTGTAAACTGTATCGTCTGATTCTCTGGGAACATTTAATTACTAGTAAATGTTTTTCCCTACAGACTTTGTTTCATTCCTAAGTTGCTGTGGGAGGGGGCATTGGGAAGCTAGGATAGCTGTTGCAGTGATAACAACTGCTGTCTGCACAGTGGGTGTCACAAGAGAGAAGGAGGTTTGTCGCTTGCTGTTTCTCTTTTGCAGCCTCTCAGGTTCATTAACATGAACTTTCTGGATCTTCCCATTGATTTATGTTGTGGTGCTTGAGCATCAGGAGATACCAGCGTATTTCCCTTGAGCAGTTTGCTTTGAAAGGGTCACTGTGACAGTGCAGTAGTCACTTCAGTTTTGGCTGTTCTTTTGGGGCTGATCTCAGCTTGGCAGGCCAAAGCAGTTTAACTGAGTTACAACATCTTCCTTACACAGAGCAGTGAAGCTGCTGTGATTTCCTGGTTCTTTTTCAGTGAACCAGTTTTGCACAGTGTTAAAAGACACACAGAGGATTTGAAATATTTAGTGGAATATTGTTAAGTGGGGACAGCCTAATCAGCCCTCCTAAACTGATTTACAGTCTCAGGTCAGTAGAAAGGCATCAGGCCCTTGTGCCTGCATCCCAAAGCATCCACAAAATGTCCAGTGACCTAACATCATGTACTGTCTTTTGGCATTTTACAGTTGCATCTCGTTTCGATGGTAATTTGTTTTGTGCCATGGCAAAGATAGTCAATTAACTGTAAAAAATCCAATGTAAAATGGTCTGTTTTCCCCCTATATTTGTAATTGTGATGTTCCTGATGGAAAATGTGAAGGTAAGATGTATTGTCTGATTTCAAATGGCTTTGTTGTCAATCTTTAAATTAAGATCATTTTTAACTTTTAATTGTGTATGTATTATTAAAAAAAACCCCAAGGTTAATATTGGTATATTAAAAAGTAAATCCATGGAGTATTCGTTTTGTTTCCCTTCTGGAGCAGCACAAGGAAACATGGATGCATTTAGAAGGGAGAAGTGCAGCAACGGGCTGTTTGGCTACACAAATCTGTGTTAAACTCAAATATCCACAATGTACTTTAGAAAGATCTGTCAGTGTTTTGTCTTTCCCATAACTGGAGTTGGATGGTAGTCTTTGAAGTAGAAGTTGGCTCTGCGTGAATTCATCCCAGTCACCTTTTTGAGGAGAGTAAATGTTCCTCTAATTTTCTGCCAAGGTTTGACAGTAGCATTTATCTTGGAGAAATAGGGAACAGATCCTTTCTCTTCTTGTGAAGAGAGACAGCAAATGTTAAAGAATGGTGCTTTGGGGAGAAGAGCTTTGGTGGAGCCATGGAGACTGTGGAATCCAGTGTGGTGGCAGCTCTTTGTTTCCAGAGGTGCTGCAGCACTGGGGCATGCTGCTTGTGCATAGCAATGGGTGTGATGGTGTGATGCGCCCTGGTGCTTGCCCTGCCAGTAATGTCTTAAGGATACATTTTTAGCATCACCAACTCTCCCTACAACAGGTTGACTCTTTCCTTCCTCACAGCTCCACTATCTCGTTACAGGACATGCCGATTCAAGCTGTGATGTTCTGAATTACTGTCTCCTGCCATCTCCAGCTCCTTCTCCTGAACCTCCTGCCATCCATCATGCTTCCGTTGGTGCAGTTCAAATATGCCTTACTGCAGCAAGTAGTTTATCCCTGTCAATTATCAGTTCAAGGGCCTTTTAAACTCCAGGGCCTTGGAGGCGCAGATAGCACAATAATTGCGAGGTGGGATTTAGGAGAAACCAGCACTTCAGGCTCATTTTGCTTTTAGGCTGTATTGGTGAATGCTGAATGCTCTGGAAGAATGCTATACTGAGATACATGAAACTGGATTTAGGTGGGCAATTTTAATACCTTCAGGATTTGGCATAAACATCCTCCTTATTGAATGTCTGGTACTCTGGGCGCTTCTCAAAGTAGAGCACCTTTTCACCAGGAAAATGATTACTTGGTAGTGCATAAATCTGCCAAGCCCGTTCACATGGAAGCTGCTGTCATAACAGGGCTGCAGCACAGTACAGGAAAGACAAACTTAAACTGCTGGTGCTGGTGAGAAGATGGATTTTAAATCCCATGGCCAGAGATCAGTCAGAGTGAGTATGAATTTTTTCATCATTCTTCTTAAAGGCTTTAAACAACATACTCTGCAAAGTTGTGTTAGATTAAGTATATGCTAGAAAATGAGCATCCAGTTGGTCCAGTTGCTAACTTCAGTCTGGTCCTGAAGGATTGGGAAGATAGATATTCCACCTGTATTGCCTTTTCCTTTTAAGTTTTAGGCTAGAAACAATAATTTTCTGTCAAAACCTGCCAGAAAAATGAGCATAGTATTGTGTGCATCTTTCTGTAGGATCTAAAGGTTCTTCATGAGCAGGTAGTCACTTCAGACCTCTTGCTAACATTGATATGTAGACAGAGGCATTTGCTTAGCAGAAAAATAGGTTAGATTGTGCTTTACTGTTGAGTCATGGATCCTTCAGTTGTATCTTGCACTGTTGGGAGTGCGTGTAGGATGGTGTAAGTTCTTTTTATGATGTACATACATATATGGTACCTTTTTATCATATATACAGCCTGCCAGTGCTGTATCTGAGCACAGTACGCTGAGCTTCATGGTCCTCCTGCCTTGGGTATGATCAACTTGGAACTGCAGATAGGGGAATGGAGAGAGGCCATCATATACCCAAAGCCTTAAGAGTTGTGTGGGTTGAAACCCGGATTGAACACCAGTACCCAAGCCTCTGTTTTAGCAGAATGACCACACTTTTGACTGAAGTGTTTGTTTGGAGTTCGGGGTAGCTCAGTACCAAAGTACAGGACTGTTAGCCTTGACATTGAGTCAAGTCTGCCCTGGCTTGAAGCCATTTAGCGACATTCCTGGTGCACTCTGCATAATTTCAGCCTGATGGAAATGGCTGTAATGAAGTCCCACCTCTGCTGATCTTCAGGATTCCCCTGTCTGCAGCTTCTTGTGGTTGCTTTGAAAGCGAGTTGTGTTTCCCATTAAAGGATAACAGCAACAATTGAGGCAATTAAGTGGAGTGGCATGGAGCTAGCAGCACACAGAGAGTTTTCTGACTGGAAACAGGGCAGCTCAAAGGTTCTCCCTGCAAGGTTGCCTGCTTGTTGTCTTCATTTGTCTGAAAAAGGATCCCCTTCACATTTCCTTTACTCATGTTAAATGCCTGTTTACTCGACTCCAGACAAGCAGGACAGTGCTGCAGTGGCTGTGGGCTGAGATCAAGGCAATTTTGTCCTGGTTTCGTTAGGTCTGCAAGCTCAAATCAGTGCTCACTACCAGACAGTATGCAGGATGGGGAAGACAGCAGATAAGATGGGCAATGGGATAACTCTGCATCTATGAAGAGAAATAACCCATGTTGTGAGTATTTCTGCAGAGTCATAAGAAAAAGAAACTGCCAGCTTAATGATTAAGTCACGTCTATTGGATTTTTAACCTAAATTTTAGTTGGTGGAGGACTGGAAAAAGGTGAAAGCTGGATTGTTTGACCAAGAATTTTGGCTATACAGACCTGTGTGCGGATGTCCATGTGTAATATGAGATGTGGTTGCTCTTGCACACTGTGCCTTTAAAGGGTGAAGCTTATCTCTTCTACCCCCTACCCCATTATGTACGTGTAAAACTATAAAGCTATACTTGTAAAGCTGTAAGCCAGATACCTGTAAAGCTATAAGCCAAAGCCTGGGAATGGCTGAAAAGTGACACTTATGGGTATCTACCTGCCCAGTGGGAACATCTCATACTTGTCCAGTAGAAAAGCCCATAGTCCTTTGGAAAGTTCTCTTTTGCATGTATGTATCATAGAATCCCAGACTGGTTTGGGTTGGAAGGGAGCTTAAAGCTCATTCAGTTCCAACCCCTGCCAAGGGCAGGGACACCTTCCACCAGAGCAGGTTGATCCAAGCCCCTGTGTCCAACCTGGCCTTGAACACTGCCAGGGATGGGGCAGCCACAGCTTCTGTGGGCACTCTGTGCCAGCGCCTCAGCACCCTCACAGGGAAGAACTGCCTAAGAGCTCATCTCAATCTCCTCTCTTTCAGTTTAACCATTCCCCCTTGTCCTGTCTCTTCAGGCCCTTGTCCAAAGCCCCTCTCCAGGCTTCTTGTCATCCCTTTTTAGCCACTGGGACCTGCTCCAGGCACTCCCCTGAGCCTTCTGTTTTCCAGGCTGAACAAGCCCAGCTCTCTCTGTAACTCAGTACACTCAAGGAAAACAGTTCCTCACCTGCTGCTGTGCCTGTTTGAAAACTTACAGGTCCTCCTTTTGTGAAACCTTCCCTTCAAAGGGAGGGCCAGGTCTCAGCTGGGTGCTGGGCGTGGATGCTGCTGCGTGCCTTGGGGAACCCTACCCCCTTTGCCACACTTCATCCAACCAGGCAGGGGAAAAGGCTCGGAGCAGAAAGGACCGTAAAAATGAGATCCAGGAATTCAGCAAAAGGAGCAGATCACTAACTTGGAGCATCTGTCTTTTCCCTTATGAGTAAGTTATGAACTGAAAAGCAAGAGAAAGTGGAAGATCCTTTCACAAATAATAAACACTTGTTTGTCTCAGATTAAATGCAACACCTTTCCATGTGGGCTCCAGCTGACTGTAAGTAGGTGCACCTTGCGTGGCAGTTCCCTTCCTTGCCCATGAGAAGATTATTGTGTATCCATCTGCTTAAAGGTTAATAACCTGCTTTTAAAAAGAGGAAGAAAAAAAGGGCAAATCTGTTCAGTTTACAGGAAGGAAAAAATTGGTTTTCATTAAAACTGCCCCAACTTTGCCCTGCCTCAAAGTCTCATTCTGCAGCAGGGAAGGAACACGTTAACCGAGGTGCTGTAGCCACATCTCCCAGAGAGAAATTGTTCCATGTGTTTTAAACAACTCTTGTAATGCCAGTAGGGAAAGTGCAGCTTCAAGCAAAGAATGCACATTTCTGATCTGGGACCTGCCACTATTAAGAGTTTATAGGGAGACTTTTTAGCTCTTTGGCAGCATTCAAGCCAGGAGCAATTTCTGTTGTAAACCCATACAACCAGGATGTTACTGAAACTGGCTTCAGGCTCTCAACACCCTGAGCTCTGCCAACATCTGGAGGGTCTGGCTTTGAGTGCTTGGGAAGGGAAGGAATTTTTCTCCTCCAACTGAGAGGAATGGATAAGCTTGCAACAGCACCTGCATTATCCATTTCTTTGAAAGATGGAAAACAGCCATGCTCCATCTGAACCGAGCTGATGCTTCCAGCCAACTGATGGAAAGGCCAGAAGGGCTCTGTGGCTTTGGTGGGTTGTTGACAGCTGCTGGGCACCTTCTCAGCTCTGCATGAATAAGAAAAATCACAGCGTGGTTTGGGTTGGAAGGGACCTTAAAGCTCATCCAATTCCAAACCCCTGCCATGGCAGGGACACCTTCCACTAGAGCAGGCTGCTCCAAGCCCCATCCAACCTGGCCTTGAACGCTGCCAAAGATGGGGCAGCCACAGCTTCTGGGGGCACCCTGTGCCAGTGCCTCAGCACCCTCACAGGGAGGAATTTCTTCCATATATCCAATCTAAATCTCCTCTCTGTCAGCTGAAATCCATTCCTCTTGTCCTTTCACTCCATGCACTTGTCAAAACTCCCTGTTCTACCTCCCTCTCTTCTACCCTTCTCTCTTCCCTGTGGCCTATCTGTGCTGAGTATGCATGTGCAAGGCACTATGTGTTGTGTATGGATGTGAAAGGTGCTGTGTGCTAGGTATGGATGTGGAAGGCACTGTGCAATGGTTATGGATGCACGAGGCACTGTGTGCTGGGTATGATTGTGGAAGGCGCTGTGTGCTGGGTATGGATGTGGGAGGCACTGTGTGCTGGGTATGGATGCAGAAGGCACTATGCGGTGGGTATGGATGTGGAAGGTGCTGTGTGCCAGGTATGGATGCAGCAGGCGCTGTGTGCTGGGTATGGATGCAGAAGTTGCTATGCAGTGGGTATGGATGCAGAAGGTGCTATGCAGTGGGTATGGATGCGGCAGGTGCTGTGTGCTGGGTATGGATGCAGAAGATGCTATGCGGTGGGTATGGATGCAGAAGGTGCCATGCAGTGGGTATGGATGCAGAAGATGCTATTCAGTGGGTATGGATGCAGAAGGTGCTATGCAGTGGGTATGGATGCAGAAGATGCTATGCAGTGGGTATGGATGCAGAAGGTGCTATGCGGTGGGTATGGATGCAGAAGGTGCTATGCGGTGGGTATGGATGCAGAAGGTGCCATGCAGTGGGTATGGATGCAGAAGGTGCTATGCAGTGGGTATGGATGCGGCAGGCGCTGCCGGAGCAGCCATGGCTCTCAGGAGCTGCCGGGCAGGATGTTCCTGTGCCGGGACCCATCTCTTTTGTGCGGGGCAGAGGCAGCAGCCCGTGAGCTGCCACCTGTTGTTAATCTACCCCAGCTAATCCCCCCCTGCGCTGCATCAGCGGTTCAGAAGGGCACTGTTGGGGTCCTTTGCCAGCTCCAATTAACGTGAGGTTCTGGAGGCCCCTCTGATCGCGTTTCATCTCTGAGAGTCAGGAACAAACCAGCCACATTGCACTTGGGAGGAGAGGAGAGGAGTTTATTGCAAACCAAAACAACAACAACACCCTTTGTGTCCCCCCCTCTTGGCTGGGGCCCGCTGGGAAGTTGGGGCTATTCCCAATGCGGCTGCTCCATTAGAAACTGGGAAAATCAAAACTGGTGCCCTGGAATTCCACCCTTCCCCTCCAAAAACCAACCCCTGCCAGTGCAGTAAGTTACTTCAGAAAGGGTGAAAAAGAACCAAGCTGCAAGAGTGTTTCTTCTTCTTTAATATTCCACTGTAATGAACTGGTAATACATGGTTGCATAGGCAATAACATTGCATGGCACAAACCTCTCACATGGCAACATTTTTAATGATACTTTTTTTGTTCTTTTTTTGTCATTTTCCTGATCTTTTTTAGTACCTTTTTAATGTATTTTTTAGTAACATGCCCTACCCCAGGCCCTTAAGCTAAAGGAGAGAAAAAATATAACCCACAATAAAAGGTTGCGTTTATACAAGGTTACAATATTTTACAACAAAACCAACCCAATAGTATTGATTGAGGTTTGTTTTCTTCCCTTTCTCCCGGTCTCTCTTTCAATCACTGCACACCTAAACCGATATATTATTATACATTGAAAACTGTCCTTCAAAATCAGTAGTATAAAAGTCCTAGCTCTACCTTCCTACCTAGCTATGTGGGGGGCAGTGGGGAACCGTGTTACCAGCAAAGAGTTAAGGGGGTGCAGGGCTGCTGCGTTTCCTCTTCCCAACTCCGTTCAGAAGCTGCAAGGGCTGAATGACTTCCCATCCCATCCCCTCCCCTTCCCATTTGGGTTTAATTTCTCCCTGGGTCTGTTTGCTTTTTGCTGTGTCAGTCAGAGCAGCAAAATAAACATGGGGCTCTGCCTCAGCTTGATTGTTTTCCAGGCCTTTTCCCAGGAAACTGCCTCTTTTTGCTTTGGTTTGTTTGGAGAGGAGTTTACAACATGCTGCCCTACATGGATGTGCGCTGGGAATCAGGGAAACGCTGTCTTCTTGCCCCCAAAACACATCCGTTGATGGAGAAACCCAGCCAGCATCCCTGCTTTGCACTGGGGGTACATGGTCCAGGCTGGTGTCCCCATTGCTATGGGGCAGGTGAAGCCATGTGTGTTGCAGCTCCGCGACCTCATTGTCACTCTGTATGGCCTTTGCTAATGCTACGGGAACAGCTCAAGCCAGGCATCCTCTGTCAGGGTTGTGTGCTCCAGCAGGGATATGTGGTCCTGCAGGGATGCACATGCACGTATGCTGCCACGGGCTCTAGAGGAGAAGGGGGCTGGTCCTTCAGCTTGTCTTGCTCCTCATCCCTGTGGGCTCTACCCAGGTAGGTGCTCCAGCGGTGAGACCTGAGCTGAGTAGCATATCCGAGAGGAGGCTGGAGAGCTGGCTGGGAGCTGGGGTTGGATGGTGGGTGATGGCCCAAAGGGCTGACCTGGTCCCATCTTGTTCTTCTCTATAAGCTTGTTCAGACCCAAGAGGCTCAGCCCTTAGAGTTTGGACTCTTCAAGGCCCAGCAAGCCCAAATCTCATTCACCACTGGTTTGCAGTTGCTACCAAAGCACTGACTATGGCTCATAAGCAACAAGCGCCTGCGAGTGCTCAGCAGTGAGTGGTACCCAACCACTTTTAACCCATGCTGCTCTTGCTATTCGCATCCTCCCAGTCTCAAAGCTCTGGGACATCTCTGGTATTTCTCACTGTGGGCAACATAAGGCAGACCCTCCTTGTAACGTAGCTGCTGCACAGACAGGACCAGGACTGCTTTGCTACCTGGAGAGGGTGAACCCAGCTCTCTGGGTGCTGCACCCACAGAGGATGCCACCACAAGCACAGAGGGTGTCCATAGGACAAGCTGGGGCTTGGGAGATGTATTGGTGGCTGGGGACGAAGCTTGCAGCTTCCAGGGTAAACCAATGTATGGACAGGAGTAAAATACTAAATAAGAAATAAATAGAGAAGAAAAGTCATAAATAGAGCTGAAAGGTATTAAAATAATAATAATTAAAAAAGGCATTGTTATGGTAACTTGAGATTGCAAGGACAGCACTGACCCTGTGACCCTTAAGAAACGCAGTAGCCGCAGGTTGGCTTAGATTAAGATACATATATATATATAAAGTATATATATATCTTTATACAGTTTTTCTTGTTAATTTAATAGCTAGTTTAAAAAAAACCCTTTTAAATTAATTAAAAAAACGTGTGTAAATACAGATGCACGTAGCTTAAAACCTGCCAGAATAGCTGCTTTTGGAGACGTCTGAGGGAGCACCTTGCAGCCTGACCCATGGATGGGGGCACAGGGGCTGTGCGAGGCAGAGGCAGTGAGGAAGGAAGCCTGGAGCCAGTGGGCTCTAGGGAACAGCATTCCCACTCGGATCGTGATGCTTCCGGGCAGGCTCAGGTCTGGGCATGCGCGTGGTGATTAAATTAGATTGAGTCCAACATGTGCTTTGCACATGGATTTTAAGGTGAGAGAAAGTGGGGGGGAAGCCTCTGTAAATGCCAGTCTGCTGCCAGGGGGCTCTCTGTCTCTAACAAGACAAGGGACATAGCACTTAATCATAGAGTCACAGAATGGTTTGGGTTGGAAGGGATCTTAAAGCTCATCCAGTTCCAACCCCCTGCCATGGGCAGACACCTTCCATTAGACCAGGATGCTCCAAGCCCCATCCAACCTGGCCTTGAACGCTGCCAGGGATGGGGCAGCCACAGTTTCCCTGGGCACCCTGGGCCAGCGCCTCAGCACCCTCACAGGGGAGAACTTCCTTATATCCAACATGAATCTCCCCTCTATCAGTATAAAGCCATTCCCTTGTCCTATCACTACATACTTCTGGACTGTTAAACAGCTCAGATGAAACTGTAGCCCTGTGTAAGTCCATGAGGAAAAGTTACCCTTTAACTTCAGCAGGGAATACAGCTAAGCTCTTGAATGGCTACATCCCTCCATTGGAGCTGCAGACCATGTGGAACCCATCCCCATGTTCCTGCCTGCCCCACTGCCCATCCTCAGCTCTGCCTCTTGCTATTTTGCCTTGTCTTGGGCAGCAGCCCTTCCCGGGATTGCCTCTTAACCATGGGAAGCTGCTTCCTGGCCATGGGAAGCATCACGTTGTACCTGGGATAATGCTCCTGACACTGTGCTCAGCTGCCTGCACAGTATCTGCTGGAGATCCACCTCCTGCCACTGGTCCCTGGATGCTTGGTGGGGTGATGTCCACATAAATCCAGTCAGAATGATCCTGCCTGGTTCAGTCATAAGCATCACTTTTAGCACTTAAACCATTATGTCCAATTGCTCAGATGAATAGGATGTAAGTCCTGGCTGCTTGGGATGGGAGATACCCTGGTTGTACACATGGTGTGGTTAAATGTGATTCCCTGTGAGTACCAAGAAAGGCATCTCTTGGCACTTTAGAAGAGAGAAAAGAGACAGGACTCCTGGTCTTATGCCACTAAATACGTATTACATCTGATCTAGCAATGGTGTGCCATTTAGGTAGTGTGTGGCAGTCTAGAAATACTTGTGTATTAACCTGAAACCATTTGGTTATAGCTTATTTGGAGCCTTTTCCAACACTGCTGAATATTCCTGGGCCTTGAACTACAAGATCCCCTAACACCGAGCATGAGGAGACCGGGCAGGGTGATGCACTGATTTTTTTGGGAGTAAAATCCTATATTTCCCTTATGAATCTTGGAGATGCTCAAGCTGAGCCCGTATAGCCACGCTGTGCGGGTGCTCAGCTGATCCTCAGCTTCTCCTTGGTGAGGGTTCAGTGGGGAAAAGGATGCTCCAAAATCATTCCTAGCACTACAAGATCATCGGAAAGCTTTGGGAGCAAAGGGGATCTTACCAGGTAGCACTGTGCAGGTAAGAGCACTGGGGAGGAGAAGTGGGGATGCGCTTTGGCTCAGACAAACCAGGCAAGTTCTGCTGCCTCCTGCTCCCTCTGCATGGTGGAGAGGATCCAAGTGGCTGGAGATGGAGCAGATCCAGCCTTGGGTCCCTTCCCAGCCTGTTCCCTGTGCCATTCCCCATTCCCTGTGTGTCTGTGTCCCCATTCCCTGTGTGTCTGTGTGCAGGAGGGGTGAAGGGCTGGAGGAGGGGATGTCACTGCCGTGTCTGTCCCCAGGACATGAGGAATATGATGGCCTCACACCCGTGGCTCTGCGTCCCTCAGAGCGGTCTCACTGGGGAGCTGTGTGTTCACACAGCAGCTGTGCTCCCTTCCCACTGGGGATCGCAATTCCCAACCTCGGGAAAGCCAGAGGAAACATTTTCCTACCCCACCATTTGTGTGAGCCTCAGTGTTGACCATGACCATGACAAAGCAAACCCCAGTTGGTCCCTGGGGCAGCGAACTGTGCTGGGAAGCCACTGTGTGCTGGGGTGGGCAACTGAAGGCAAAGACTCAGTGTGGTGGCACTGTGCCGTGTTGGGAGGAGAAGCATCCCCTTCACAGGCCTCTATAGCTGTATATGGCTCTACAGCAAGCTCAGTAGCTCTGTGCTATGGATGGAAAGGAAGCAAGGCAGAAGGTGAGCTAATTTGCCTTCTTTCTAGCATCTTCTTTTTAGCATCTTCCCAGCCCTGTTCCTAATTGTAACTCCCACTAAAAGGAGGGGAGCAGAAGCGTCTCTTTGCTGGTGCCAGAGTCCCCATCCAGTCCCCTGCCCAAGGCAGAACAGATCTGAGCAACGCTGCCAACAGGAGAAGATGTGTTTGAGTGTGTACGTGGGATGGGAGAAGTTGCTGACACACCAGCGAGCTCCTCCTCTTTGGAAAGTCAGATCTGGTGCCAGAGAAAGGAGCAGGGAGAACAAAAATGCCCAGGTTATTGGGGAGGTGAGAAGGGGCGCATCCCAACCCAGATCTCACTGATGATGCTCCATGCGCCTGAATCCCAGGAAGCCGGGAGCCGCCGCGTTCATGCTGGGAACACTCCACTTACGTTAACATATGTACTTTTATATGCCTATAAGGGTAGCTAAAAGTGCTGCATTCCAATCCCCGAGGAGGCAACTGCTGTCTGGAGTCCAAGCGGGTGGATGTACTCGGCTGTCCCCACGTGCCTGGTGCGGCGCTGGGCTGTCATGTTGCCCAGGAGATCGCGGCGCTGTGCTCCTTCGCCTTCATCCTCAGGGCAGCGATGCTGGAGGTCTTGCGGTCCGGCTCGCTGTTCAGCTCGTAGCCATTGAGGCCGGGGCTCATCCCAGCCGTGCCGAAGAGGCCGCCCATGTGAGTCTGTCCCACGTGGCTGCCAGGGCCGAGGAACTCGGAGACGCCGCCGGACGCGTGGGGGTGAGCATGGGGGGACATGCAGGAGGGCACCGTCTCGCAGGGGACCACGCAGGCGGGCACCGGGGAGGCTGCTCCGTTGTTGCCAATCCAGGAGGGGTTTTGGATCTGGGGATGGGAGAAGAAGCGTCAGGGCTGTCATAGAGCGTCCCACAGGGCAGCGCTGCGCATGAGGAGCAGCGGTGGGATGGGATGCGGTGCTGGTTGCCAACAGCATCTGATCTGCAGCCCAGCCAAAATCTGTGCCAATGTGGACAAGGGCAGGGAGGGTGAGACACTAACCCATAGAGAGCAGCAATGTGCCCTCCTCTGACACAGACTCTGGAGCACAGTGTGATGGGGAACGGCTGAGGGACCTGGGGGGTTCAGACAGAGGAGAAGGCTCAGGGGGACCCGATCGCTGCCTACAACTGCCTGAGAGGAGGATTGAGTCAGGAGGGGCTGGGCTCTGCTCCAAGGAACAAGGGATGGGACAAGAGGAAACGGCCTCAAGCTGCACCAGAGGAGGTTGAGATGGAGGTGAGGAGCAATTCCTTCCCCAAAGGGTGCTCAGGCATTGGAACTGCCCAGGGCAGTGCTGGAGTCACTGTCTATGGGAGTGTTCACACACCGTGTAGACGAGGCCCTCAGTGCCATGGGTTAGTGGTGGCCTTGGCAGTGCTGGGGAATGGTTG
>JAOEHY010033335.1:10044-24913 GCA_025447955.1 Psilopsiagon aurifrons
GGATCACCTCCCTTGACCTGCTGGTCACACTCCTTTTGATGCAGCCCAGGATACGGTTGGCTTTCTGGGCTGCGAGCTCATGCTGCAGGCTCATGTTCATTTTCTCATCAACCAATACCCCCAAGTCTTTCTCCGCAGGGTTGCTCTGAATCTCTTCTCTGCCCAACCTGGAGCTGTGCCTGGGATTGTTCCCACCCAGGTGTAGGACCCTTCACTTGGCATGGTTAAACTTCATCAGGTTGGCATCAGCCCAGCTCACAATCGTGTTAAGGTCCCTCTGGATGGCATTCCTTCCCTCCAGCGTATCAACAGAACCACCCAGCTTGGTGTCATCGGCAAACTTGCTGAGGGCGCACTCAATCCCACTGTCCATGTCACCGACAGAAGACAATTAGAAAAGCAAGTAAATTGCTCTAAATAAAGACGACTATTTGTCAAAAAGTCCAAACTGCAGCCACTTACAAGTCTTTTGTGCATTGATGTGATCCTAATACACTGGCTCCTGAATGCAAATGCTTTGATAGGAATTACGCTGTGAACAAATCCATCATCGGAGTTTACTGCTTGTTGGAAAATTTAATACTGAGCATTTGACAGAGTGAGCTTCCAGCTGAGTTCATATTCACCCCCAAGCAGACTGTATATGAGGTTTCAAAAACTGTGATTTAAATCAATTGAAATAAAGTAGTTAAAAGCTCCATCCAGAATAGGTTTCATCTGTACCATCAAGGAGCATCTGAACAATCTAATTTCAATTGTATCCCAACCTCCCACCCACTTCTGGAAAACAGCAAACCTTTCTTCCACCCCCGGCCTTTGCAAACTTTCCATGCTTCTTCTATTTAAATGAAGAAAGAAGAATGCACAACATTTTTTCAAACTACTCACGATATTGTAGCCTCAGGAATTTGTCTTCATATAAAGCCACCACGGTTGCAATGCATTACCCAAGTATTTTTTACCCTTTGCTAACACAGAGAAAATAGAGAAAGGAGGTGAATGACAGCATACGCTCTTATTTATCACAAAAATAAGGTACTATAAAAATTTTGCCTGAATATATTAAATACAGCTGGATTCTTGAGTCTCCTATTCTTTCTTGACTGCTTGAGTTTTGTGATATGTATGGGATTTTACGTAATTTGGCATTTACAAACAGTTAGCTGTGGAGCGCGTTCTGCGCTGCTCCAGAGGTTCCAGGGTCTGTCCCATATCAGTTTCCAAGGGATATTATGCATGCTGGTGCTCCAGAAGGATTTTGGAAAGGAGGGCTTGTCTGTAGGCACAGGTGAGCTTCACCCTTACAACGAGCAGGGGCAAAAACATCTCAGAGCTCTGGGCACACTCTTCAGCGTAAGGCAACTTCCGAGAAAAAACATTAAAGTTGTTCAGGTTAGCCCATAACCTGGAGCTTACAAAACACCATAGGAATCCTGCTGGAGTTGTGACGTCTTTAGGAAACCGATATGTTTTTACTGTATCCCAACAACAGATAACAAAACTTTATTAGAAATCCAAACTTCATGAACATAGTGAAAAACTACTGGAGCATCAGTGCTGTTCCTGACTAGGAGTGACAAGCTGCCATACCTGAGAGGATACAGCACCCTATTAGGGGTAGTTTTAGCAGGTGTAAAATGTACCAGCTAACTTGATTTCTGCAATTGCTTTTCTCCAAGAAATGTATTTAATTAGCTAAAAATCAAATATAAGTCCTTTCTTCCAGATCTGCAATGGGCCAAATTATTGCAGATATGGTTGTTCCCCAGAGAGAAAATAGCATGTGCTTGCATCTGAATTTCAAGCTATTCGATGAGGACAACCAAACCTTTCAGTTATACAAATCCAGAATAACTTTTTCAGCAAAGCAAAAGGAAGGAGGGAAATCAATAAACTAAGTCCCTTTAAAAATGGTGAAGCATTCACTCTTTTGAAGAGACACCGGATGTGGGCAGCAATCTGGCAAATGTCACAGGCGTACATAAATCTCACAAACCAGTGACCCGCATCTTTATTTGTACCCATGGTATCCTAGCTCAGGTGCTGGCCTCTCCCCCATTGTCACGAAGCAGTAGCACTGGCCCCAGGTGTCAGTAAACCTGATGTTCTGACCAGAAAGACTTAAGGCTTTGAAGGGAAAAAGTAACTGTTTTCAGATATCCAAAAAGCTGTGCCAGAAGAGGAGAAGTATGTTCAGAATGCAAGTTTGTTTCCTTTTATTACAAGCTGAAATACTGTCATAAACCAGTACTATTTGAGAAAAATGTTAACTTTCATTTTTCCCTAATTAGCCATTTCCATGATCAAAATGTTAGTAAAGCTTCAGTAATAAATTGCTGAAGCTGTGAAGTCAGATGCACGCTCATTAGCGCAGACGTTTAACTCAGCCTCTTATTCTTATGTTGGCAAAAAAAGTGAAAATACAGAAATAAAAGCTATTGATTCAAAATGACTGCCCATTTTAAAGCACTATAAGGGAGTTCTAGTCACACAGTTTATATTACTAAGTAGAAACAGTCAGCACCTTCCTCGTAACTTTGGAGAATTAAGGTATGTAATCTATTGGCATAACAGTTTTCTTCCCAGGTGGAAAATGCTTCCTGATTCATGGACCATACACAGCTGCTTTTTGTCCCATTCTGTGACCTGTCTGGGATATAAAGTAGCTGTTGGAGCAGCAGGCACAGCTGCACTAGGTCTGAATGCTCCCACCATGAACTCTGAAGCTGACAGTCTTGCAGTAGAAAAAACACAGAACAAAATCTTTGGCACAAGGCAAGTCAATCGGCCCATGTGCCAGAGAGCAGGCTGGATGCTGCTCCTGACAGTGTGTGAAAGCATTTGCAAGCAGAGAAGTTCCTGCATCTCCAACTGCTCCTGCAACAGGAAATTAGTAAAAAAAAAAAATAAATTAGTTTTGTATTTGGAAGCCAAAGGCAAATGGTTGAGAACATGGAGTCTCTGTGAACATCAACCGGTGGTCACATCCAGGAGTCACTGAATTGCAGCTCTGTCATGAGCAAACCTCCACAGCTCTATCTGACCCTACAAGGAGAGGCTAAAGAGCTGCCCTGCCAGATGGGAGAGAGTTGCACTCATTTTCTTTCACATTTTGTGCAGCAGAGCCCAAACCTTTTCATTTGGTTTGGTGGTAGGACACCAAAGTCCTATCTCCCTATTCTGAGGAGGGGCAATGGATAATTTTCTATTTTATGCAGACTTCTTCTTTCCCAGCAGACCTGCTGAGAAAATAAAACTATTAAACAAACCCCAAACCAGCCAAAAAAAAAAATAAATTCAAAAACCCCAAAATAACCAACTCCAAACCAGACCTAAACTACATCGAGTTTTAAAGTTCAGATTTCTGAGTATTTACACCTAATTCCTGTATTTGTAATGGTGATAGTTTCTTATGGGCTTAATATAGGGGTTATACCATCCAGTGATCATGAGATAATAGCATCCTGCCAGGTACATACAAACCATGTTTTATAACTGAATAAGTGGTGAAATGCCCCCCAAGAACTTCAGAACATGAAACCAGAGTTCTGAGTTTTATCTGCATATCATTCTGCTCTTACATCTTCAACCTCTGAAAGTCCCTCCAACATCGACAAATCCCAAAATAGCTCCTGCAGAGTGCAGTGACGGCTGAGCACAAGGATATCATGCTCTGTGGCTGCCCAAACCAAGATCTTAGCACATCAAAATATGCAGCTAGGAGAAAGGACATGGAGGGCATTTTTCAGTATTACTCTGGAAAAGGAGTCTTAAAGCTGCCAGTGCTATGACTAGTCCATCAATCACTAATATCACCTTGGGCTCAGTTTATACAAGAACAAACCAACCCTCCCCCTCCCCCTTTTTTTTTACCCAATACACAATAGAAAAATTTCCATGGTAATGACAACACCACCACGTACAGTCCCTGTTCCCGCTGGGACAGAACTAGATCTCTTCCTAGTCAGTTGCTGGTTGGGGTTAAACTATGACATACTCAGAAAAAGACAGCATGGTATTAAAAGGAAAGCTCCAGCCCTTTCTTGCATTCAGAAGGAAAAAGTGATAGAAATGGATTTTAATTATTAACTTGGGTTAGCTATCACAGTACCTGAGAAACTGCCATATGGAACATATTTCAATAGAGTTTCTACTCTCAATAGCCTTGAGCCTTCCAAGAAACAAATTTTGTGTTACATAAACTGATATCAAAGTGGCCTTGCTTTTCCGTTCCCCTACAGCTGCAAATACAAATACATCAGCTGCGCATGAGCCATTAATGTACAGTTAAAGTGTCTGGTAAAACTTTTAGTGAAGCATACTATGGTTACCTGAAGTAAAAATTTGGATGGAATAAGATGTAAAGTAGTGGAGAATTGAAGGAGAAACTTCAGCTATGTTTAATTTCTCCCACTAATTTCTTCTCAACAAACTTCCTGCTGCGATCATGACTGTGCTTTAGACCACAGTGTGAAGGATGCAAGGCATGAAGAACTGTGCTATTCAGCCCTTTAATTATCGAACTCAGCTACCCCCTAAAAAGTTTACTGTAGTAATAGCCAAGAAAAGATGGTACATATATCTCCTTTATATTTTGCACACTGGGAAGAAGAAACAAAAATTGGCTCCAATAGAAGCCATATGAACCCTAGCGGCACTATTGTTCAGTCTCTGTGAGCTGGTATCAAGTTTCTATCACTGTTTTTCAGATTTCTTTTTGGAAGGATGATTTTTGGTGCTTGTAGACACATCCTTTTGCCTCTTTCAGAGACATTATAGGTAATGGTATGTATTTATATGAAAGCATCAGAATTAAAATACTAGAAACTGATTTCCTGCTTCTGTGAAGAGCAGTGTGTATGGGCAAACCAAGGCAGGGTTTCCAGAAATGCTTGTGAAAGTCTGAAGATCGGTGTTCTCTGATTTTGAGAGATATGGGTTAGAGAAGAAAAGTGCTAAGAGCACAAATGAAATGATTCTTCAGGCTGCAGTGTGGCTTCAGGAGATGTTGTTTCAATTCTTCTTCCACATTACTTCAGTAAATCAAGTGAGGAGGTATCACAGACACAGAAAGCTCAGGTACATAGTCACACATACAGTTTTGGTTAATGAAAGTGCATGGTGGATGCAAGTGGATCCAAACTCGAGCTACTATGCTCTGAGATACCCAATGTGCAGAGAGCTATAGGGAACAGTGTTACTCTGTGCCTTCCAGTCAATTATAGTGTTAACAAATGCAAGAACTCGTTGTTTCTTCAATCTCATTTTGCTCACAAAGGGGCAATATTCCTCACTATTTTTCTCAGCAAAATAAGTAAGGACATTTCAGAAAAGAGCAGTTAAAACAGATGTCATGGGATATTTGTCCAATTTCATGCTCAGATTGACTCAAGGAAAGGCATGTTTTATACCAAACGCATCCTGTGTGAGGCCAGCATTAGCCATAGAATGGTGAAATACAGCAATTTGGTGACAGGCTCAGTGTCCCACATTTGTTTCTGGATAATCGCTCTTTGAGGAAAAGCTAAGATGCAAGGTAGCAACAGACCCTATAGGTTCACACACACTTAATACATGCGAACAAAGGCGCAATTGCAAACAAGTCTTGGACAGAATAGCACTGGCCTGGCTTTTCCTTTTTTCAGAGAGCTCTTACATCCCACAAACCAGGCTCTTCTCAGGACTCTCTGCCCCCTCCAAGAGAGCATCTGGATCAGTTCAACGTGGAGAGGAAGGGGAGAAAATAAAGGGAAAAAAACCCCTATGTCATTCTGAAGTTTGAGTAAGTATGAACATAGTTTCTGCTGTTTTATTTCTGTCAGATTTGGCTCTGATGTTTGGATGCCTTCAGCAGCTGTCTATTTGCACACAGTTGTGCAACCTCTTTTACAGCTTGTTAATTTAGGCTCAAGATTGCAGCATGTGTTTCCCTTCAGACATAACTAACTTAAAATAACAAAACACACAAAAAATCCTTCTTAAGAAGCTCAAGGTCATTTGTTTAAAGTTAGAAAAGGATCAGGGTCCTGTAATTCCAGGCATTGTTATAAAACAGGTGAAAAGTTTCCTTCATATTGCCTAGCCGGGTGTGCTTTGCAGATGTATCCCACTGCAGAACCACCAAAAAAACCAGCTTGCTGTGTGTGTGCAGATTGCAAGGAAGACTTTTGCCACAAACATATTACAGCTGCATGTACTACACCTTAAAAGGGGGTAACAGCACGAAAAGTAATAACTAAAACATGATGCCCTTAAAAAACGAAAACTTAAACCACCTAAACAAGAGAAGCAGGAGATCTTTCATAGTTGAAAGATAGCCTGGTACTGTCACAATTTATAAATGTGTTAAAACTTAAAGAAAATGCAATTTTACTTATCTTCAGCACCATAAAAGGAGAAATGCCAGGGAGATGACAGTCATAAAAAGTGTTTTCTCAGAAGATCAAAATGCAGCCCCTGAAGGGCTTTTCTGTAGCTGAACTAAGAGAACAACTGTATACATGATGCATAGGAGTCAGCAGTGAACTGTTAGAGCTGGGTGCCAGACAGAGAGACAAAGCAGCAGAAGAGATAAGTGCAGGAATGGTAGGACTGATGTAAGGTTTTTGTGGTAATAAAGTGCAACTTCATACTGTGTAGCTGATAGAAACAAGATAGATCTTAGAGATGCTTTGATTTGGTAAACAGTTCTTTGCTAAGCAAGCTAAAGGGTACTCAAGACAAGTGCAGGCAGGTGCCTTACTGAAAGAAGGACAGAGATGCATTAAGTACTGCTCCCTTGCCTGGGAGAATAACCTCAGCTTCAAGATAGATAGTGAGTGACAGAGCCTGAACAAGCACTTGAGAGAAGTCTCATAAGCAAAGCATCAAAAAGCATTTGCTTTGACTTTCTGTTTCCCTTTAATGGCTGTAGGCTGAATGTATAATTTCCAATCAGTCTCTCATGCTATTTTTACCCCCATGTATGGACATTACATCTCTTTTCTTCAACCCAGGCCTTTGGAGTTTTTCCCAGTGTTGTGATGGAGCAGAAACTATTACACTTTTTATATTTAGCTACTGTAGATTCAAGTCGAATATTTCTGATTCTCAAGAATGGATGTTTTGAACCCAGACTCAGAGCAGGCTGTTGAAAAATTATTTTGGTTAGATGCAAAATTGGCAAGCACTATTGTTAACACAAGGGCATATTTCTCTCTACCTATTCTAGCTACCAGATTGTCTGAGGGACAAGAAACAAGAGAATCTGACCCATTAGTTCACCCAGAATATTAAAAATGTTTGCTTTTCAAAGAGTGAACTTGAGGTCTGATGATAGAGAGAAGGGAAGAAAACTGCAGCTGAGCTGTCTAGTAGTTTCTAATTAAAAGAAAAGATACATCTCATGTATCAATACTTCATTGCTCCAAATGGCAATGAAGTATTGATAAAAAGGAGGTGTAATAATATTTCAGGCGCAAATTCATCTCTCAGAGAAATGCCAAGTTGCAATGTTTATCTCTGCAAAATGCCAAGTATGCTTTTCCATTGTATGGTAAGTAGCTACATTATCTTGCAAATCACATCATCTTCAGGGCTTAGTGTATTACAGCCCTAACTCATCTCACAGTTTACTTGAGCATTATGATGACAGCCCCAGTTAGACTGTGCTGAGGCTTGTAGGGTGGCTGCTCCATTTGACGTTACAAGTGGTGCTCAGCTATAGGAATGGAATTTGCAAGCCTGAACTGAGTGCTAGCATCCTCTGTGCAGCGAAAGGTTTCAACACCTGTGGCTACCATTCACAGCATCCATGTGGAAGAATGCCTGAACATTTTCTTCAGATTTTAACATCATTCAAATGTCAAATTATAGGCCAAATCTACTTTGGAATGAAATGTTTACATCATTCTTCAGGAGAGAACAAACTTACACTCAATACCACAACAGCAACACAGGGCACAAGAGATAGACTCAGTCTACTTTGCACAAATATAGGACGCACCTCCACTTTCCCAGTGCTCGTGCAAAATGTAGAAGCAGCTTCTGCCTGAGCAATCAGAAGCAAGATCTTCATGTGCCCCCTGGAGGAAATGCCTCTTATGGTGAGACGGCAGTGTCGGGCTTTCCTGGCCTCACGCATGTCTTCTTGGTAAGCCATGACTGGTCTTCACACAGAAAGGTAAAGAGCTCCCCTCAGCAGACAGATTATCTGCAGAGTTTAAGGTTTCCCATCTAGGGGAAAATGTGACCTGCAGTTCTTTGTGACTGTAGATGGTGCTGAGCTCATTTCTCACCTCCCAGCAAGGGCCTCTGGGCTATTTAATAACAATGCTTCCTCCTGCAACTTACTGTAATTTTCCATGACAGCAGGTCTGCAAGTTCTGTGCTTTTTGCTGACCTCCTTTTAATCACTTCATCTTACTCACGCTCACATCACATTTTGCAAATGAGCTCCACAGGCAGGCTCTGCATGAGGAATCCCAGACCGCTTTATGAGGGGACAGGGTGCAGAGATGCTTACCCACAATTGCAGTGGCTCTGACCAATCTGAGTGAACTCCAGGAGCATACAAAATCTTGTATGGCACAAACATACACACACATGGATGTCTGGGAAAGTGGTCAAGCAGAGGTCTTGGAGGCTGCTCTCAGGGGTAGGTGGATATATTCCATAGGCACACACACATACACAATTTTCACTTTAGCCCTCTAGATACTTTTCTGACCTCTAATGTAAATTCTCTTGTACTAATTCTCCAGGTCATTCAGAATAATTTTTGCTGAAAATGAAGCATCTTGTTCTAAGAGTAGCTGCTACAAATGACTGTGTACACCACAAATAGAAACACAGATACCTTTCAGTCAGGAAGCCTGGCCTCTCCAAAGGGCATGAGGGATGCAGAGAGGTGGAGGTTGGCATGTTTCCATTAGGCTAAGCAGAACACATTGCTAAAGCAGATTGTACATTTTTTCAAACTAAATGCTTTCAATGGAAGCTTCTCTTGCCATCAATGCTGAAATGCAGGTAGCAACAGAGCCCAGAGACATGCCGCAAGCCAGGAGGCAACGGAAGCCTCTCCTGTTCTCCAAGCGCACATCCCCAGGAGCATCATGCAGAGAGCCAGCTGCTCCCCTGGAAGAGTAACATGGCTGGCAGAGCCTCTCCCACTGTACCAGAGCAAGGAGCAGGATGGCCCAGGGACAGCCCCCAGCTCAGGGCATCAGACATCTTCACAGAGATAAGGTAGGTGCAGGCTCAGGAAAGAGAGGGAAAAAGGTTGCTTAGCACATACAAGCAGATCTATCACTACTTAGCATCAGGTGACTCCAAGATTGTTGAGGGAGCAGAGGGTCCATAGAAAGCTGAGAAATGGGTTCTTTAAGAAGATACGCTTTCCTGTTTAGTTTTCATGGCTGTGGTAGGGAGAACGTGAAAGAGACTTAGAGAGCAGAAGTGCAGTAAGCAGCAAGCTGGTAGACTAGAAATAGGAAGGTGGGAAGACTGGGATGGAAACAAGCAGCTGTGAATACAAGGAGGCATGAATGATTGACAAAAATGGCTGCAATTTAAGAAACACAAAAACCTGACTTACAAAGTGGAATACTTATAATTGGGAAAAAAGAAAATACCATTAGAAGTACACCATGTCAGAAAAGGTTATCAAACATCCATAATCCATTCCATCAAGCATTCTTAATTCAAAGCTAATCATAATTCTTGGCTCATTAGTCTTATGAAGTAAAGATTCAGGATTTCCTGACCCACTTTCTGATGTCAGTAATAGGACATCCACAATACCTCAGGATCTACTGCATCAGGGAGCAAACTTACAAAGTATAACCACAGCACTCATAAAATATGAGCAAATAATTGTTCACAGTAGCTGGCAGACTGCTTGGAAATGGGTTTATTATTAGTCTACTAAGCTTTTCCTTTTTAAACAGAAAACTTCACTTAAATACGTATCTTCTTCATGAAAATCTAATTCTCTTTCCTGAAGGTATAACATCATTGGCAGAACAAAAGACTTCTAATGTTCAACATGTTTGAACATCAGCAACTGCCTGCTGGTACTCTCCATCCATTAGTGAAGGTGAGCTCCTGCCACTACTGTCAGGGGTAACTTAGTTACAAGAACACTGACTTCCTAAACCCTGCAAGAGAACAGGGCGACACTGAGGCGGTCGGCACAACACTGCATTCTCTAAGAAAACTGCCTGTTCCTTGGCAACTGGAAAACAATCTCTCTCAATTAACACACTTGGTCTAGTCCGCATCTGCTGTTAAAACCTTAGAGGAAAAACATTTGAGTCCTCTCAAATTGCCAATAATGAAATTACACAGACAAGAGATTAGATTGTTCATTTGGAAACCAGTTGAATTAATAGTGTGCACATTTTATTTATATCCTAAAGTCCTTGATTCAATTGCTTCATTTCCTCTGCTTCCATAGCATCTCTTGCTGTACAGTTATGAAAAAGAAAATAAAAGAAATACTTGGAAAATTTCCTCATTTAATCAAATGCAAAGTTCATAATACAACTGCTATAAAATATACCTATTTGCTTATGTGTTCAATAAGAGTCATGTGTGGGAGTAGGGTTAGGAATACTGCCTGACAATCTTGTGTTCAAGACTCAGTCTGGACAGAGCATTGTTTCATCCTCACTGGACTGTTTTTTTTCTTAAAAATAGATAGGGAGTATTAAGATCTGTTCCTTGTGCTTTTTTATCCTTTTACACTCGTGAAATGTTGACACACACTGTCACAGGCTGCTCGCTCCATTTGCATGTTTAAATCCCAAATGTAGTGGGAATTTTGCCTTTTAGGTGAAGTCCAGAAGTTGGCAAACATCCTTAATGATCTTGTAAACCCATCTCTCCAACTAAAAGGAATTGTCAGAGTTTTCTAGCTTTCTATCTACTTAGTGGCTCAGCTGTACTCTGTAGATTCTTTGCCTGCTGCGATTTCTAATGATAATCCCATTTTTAAACAGTTACTGCACGAATTGGTCACTGTTAGTTTGAGGCAAAGTAGATAGTGATTCACACAGAGGTTATTACTTAACCTAGAAAACTGGTTTGTAAATGCAAATGTAAATGTAAAACATTAAGGAAAGAGTATTAAGAAAAAAAAAAAAAAGTCATACCTTGGCCACAGGAACTCAGAATTTCCACTAGGGAAAGAAAAGCCATTGCCAAGAGTCTGTTCTGAGCTCCTCAGAGAGCAGCAGAGGCACTGTTACCAAGCTGGTCTACCCAGGAACCTCCTGCTATTTTTAGTATGCTATCAAGTAAAAAAGTAATTTATACCTTAAAAATAACTATTGCTTCCTCCATAGCCTCTTTTAGAGTGAAAGCTAGAGAAAACATTGATTATAAATATGTGGCTTTTTCCAGTACATGATTTAATGAAGCTACTTTCTTTTCCTATTGATCAACATTAAACACTTAATATTTTGTTAAATGACAAACAATAGCCCAGAGGAAATTAAATACTGAAATCTGTAGACACTCTGGGACAATATTTGTTTAACAGCTGCCGAACTCTGGAAGTAACAGCAAAAAGTATTATGTAAGAAAATCCTGTAACCCAAACAGATAATATTCTGGTTAACATCATGTTGGGGCTCTACTTGCTTAACACATCAGTTGTTATAAGAAAACAATGTTTGGCTGAGGATCCACAGTGCAGTGCTCTTTGTTTGGTCCAGGAATGTTACAACCTAGAAATGTTCAATACCTCAAATTCAGACAAATATATAATTGTCATTTTTTAAAAAGGAAACAAATATATGATACAACAGATTACTTGGTCTTACTTCAGCTTTGAAAAAAATACTACTGGAATGATAGATTATACGCTAGGCTGTTCCAGCCTTCAGAGTTAAAATTGAATTCATAAAAATAAACCTGGAACTGCCAAGTCTGTAAATGCAGACCTGGAAAAAGAGTTGACAAAAAAATAAATGAACTAACCGGGCCTATATTTTTTAGCAGAATGTACCAGATCTCATGTCATGATTGTTTTATGATACAGAATGGAAAACAAACTGTTATTGTTTAACCTTAATAAATAAGAAATATTTTTTACAAGCATTAACCTAGAAGAAACTTGACAGCTTGCTGAATAGGTATGTGTTTCCAGTGTTAACAGATATTTATAACTAAAGTCTGAAGTTGGCCAGTAGATTAACATAGCTTCAAGAAGTGGCCTCAAACTGTGCATTTGTTTGACTGTTCCCAGAGATACTTTAAAAATAACAGTAAAAATTACCATTTCAAAAGAGGCCATACAACCTTTATCAAATTACTAATGCTATTTATTCATTCCAGATAGATGACATTTCAGACAATCATCCAAACTATAAATAATTCAATGAAGTCAGTGCAACATTCAAAAACTGGTTATTAAGTTTAAAAGTGGCTTCAGAAGAATTGAAGAGAAAGTCTTGTAGGAAATCAATTAGGTAGCAGTGCACTTGGTGAAAGTATAGAATTTTCTGAATAAGAGAGTATTAAGAAGTACAAGAGTTCAGCATTCCTATAAAGTAAAGGATAGCTCCCTCACCTAGGTTTACAATAAACTGAAAACTTGAAATCAAGAAACTTCATCATAAATGTATGATCCATGAATATGTGCTGAAAATCTCATTCTTTTCTGCTTAGAGCACAAAATAGTACCACTGATGAAGAGAAAGAGCATTTTCAATTAAACCAGGTTTTGATCAGCTCTGGAGGAGTTAATGCTTATCACAACATCATCTTCCTACCTCATCCATCAATTGATTTTACTAGGATTAAACACATCAGTTATATTCTGGTCTTGAGTGGCTGTTGTACAGGAAGACCTCTTCCTGTTGCATTTTTCTTTCCAACAAAAACATAGCTAAGGAGATCTGTTTGTTTAAAAACTCTATGATTCTCAATATTTTTCTCACTCTGGCTCCTTGAACCTTTTTTGCCATAGCATATGACAATTTCTTCCCTTTGTGCTCTTCCCAGTGGACACCTCTGATCAGGACAGGGGCTGTATCACCTGTAAAACATCTTCCATATGCACAGACACATGCTGTGGTAGCCAGAGATGGGGCTAGAGAAACACAAGCTCCCGAGCCAAGCTTGGGAGTCTGAGATGGGACAGGGAGGGAGAAAGGAGTCCATTTAGCAGTTTCTCCTTCTGTTGTACCTGAGCACTTTAACTACAGACCTCAGTGCACAGGATGAGGATGGGAAACAGAGAGCTGACAATTCACAGAGAAAAGGCCAGAAATAAAGATCATAAAATACATACAGTGTTAGCTGCCAACATTAATCATTGAAGCTGTGCAACTAAGGAAAGTAAAAAAACATTCTAAATAGAAGGATAAGGAATGTCTTTCTTACTGACCACAAAGGTCCCTTGGGTTGTCTCTGCTTAGTAGAACAGGAAATAAGATTAGGGCTGGGCTCCTGATTTCCCATTTACTCTCAAGCTTCAAGAATATGGCAATAATCCTGATGATCTGAACACCAAGGCAGCAAGTACAAACATGAGCAGACACTAGAGAAAAGACAGGCAAATGAGCTAACCAAAAGCATCCCTTTTAATAAATAAATAAATAATTCTGTTACTAAAAGTGGCTTTATTAATGCATTCTCTTCCTCTGTCCTATTAGATATTTCTATCCTTTCACTTACTGTCTCAGTAATGGAATGTGGCCAGTCTTAACTGTGCTGCACCATTTTTTCTTAGCTTCTACCATGTTCCTTTTTCAAAGGCCGTTATTTATTCCCATAGCACCAGCAGGATCATCTGGAAGGATCTCTATTTATCCAGAAGTCCAAAAGTATAGGACCTGATTTCTTGCAAACACCTAAGGGGCTTTGACACATTTCATGGGAAGCCAAGTGTCTTTTCACATTGTACGTATTTGTTGGATGCAATTTAGCAGTCTTCTAATTATAACATTTTCCAAGTCTCATCCATTAATTTTCACTAGTTAAAATATTTTCCTTCTTCTGTGCAACAGGACATGCATCTAACCTGGCCTAGCTGAAAGAACAGCACGATCACTGCTGGGTTAAACCTGGCTCAGTCTTCTTGCAAGTCTGCACTGTCCAGGAGAAAACAAAGTACTGAAGCTTTTTGTTGTTAGATGATGTAGGTTTTAAAGATAAACCTGTGGGGTTTATACAGAAGCTGGGCAAGTCAGTCACCTTCCCAGCACTTGCCATTTTAATGCCTGCTGCCTCATATTTTGGCCAGATGCGAACCTTCCTTTATCTTTAAAGTAATTAGACAGAGTAGTTCCAATAGCTACCCACTCCTGAAGGGAGCTTCTCCTGTCAGCCTACACTCCGAACCATTTTCATTCCAGCTTTCCTCTTAAATCCTCTGCAATTTTAAAATTTTTTTAAACAAAGTTTCTATTGGTCTTAGAGAAAGCAGTGAAATTCATATTCCACCCTTTTTATCCACCAACCATTATCTCTGCCAGCTCTGATATGGCCAGAAGTCTTTTCCCTTGCCTTCCATTTCTTGCCTGTTATTTCTCTCACTGAAACCTTATTTTCACATGTTGAGGGTGCCCATCATTCCTATATAATCATCCCCCCAAAGATCTATGTCCTTGTTCCCATCTTTTTACCCAATCTACTGGAAATTCTGTGCTGGTCTTTCAGTTACTTTATTCAGACCTTCTTCCCTCTGTCCAAACTAGTCTTTGCCTTGCTTTGATACACCACAGAAGTCTGAACATCAGTTCAAGGTCTGGAAAATCCTTAGTGTCGTGGTTTAGGCTGTAAATCAGCCACACAGTTTGCTACATGGAGAATCGAAAGAATGCAACTTCCACAGGTTGAGATAAGAACAGTTTAGTAACTAAGGTATAACACAAACCACTAC
>JAOEHY010033338.1:0-13317 GCA_025447955.1 Psilopsiagon aurifrons
CTCAGAAAGTCCTTGGTCAGAGTAAACATTACTGAGCAGCAACTGAAACCATTGGTGTTATCAGTGCTGTTCCCAGGTTGAAAGTCAAAACCACAGAGCTGCACCAGCTACTAAGAAGGAGAAAAATGACTGCTGCTGCTGAACCCAGGACAGCAGGGACTGAGCAAGTTCAAGATTCTCATCCCTGTTGCTTGGGGACAATTCCTTGCCTGCAATGAGCCTAAGCCCAGGTGTAGTGCACAAACCAACAGCTGCATGGTGCTTTAAATGCATGGTGCTTTTCATAATACATAGATGGAATTTTCTGCTTCTAATAACTAGAAAGTTGGGAGTCACATAGCTGTGATTTATACTGGTGATTTGCAAAACTATACACAACCTTTGGAAGCAAGTGACCCCTTAAAGAATTCCAGGCGAGAGTCACCTTGATTTTGTTCGACACTTGAACATAAACAGATTTACAAAAGACACTTTCGGGCTGCAGTCTTCATTAAAGCTGGGCTTATCTGTTGCTACTCCAGTCCTTTTGTAGAACAAGAGCCTTAAACTTTAATGCTCAGGTGGTCTGTTTCATAAGGAAGATAGTATCAATTAAGGGTGAAAGGTATAAGCCCATCAAGTGTTTCTGTGCATATACCTTTCAATGTTACTTTTGCAGCAACTGAGAATTTCTTGCTCTCTATTTGCTAAGGTTGTGGCATCCCCTCTTGGGATGCTCCCCACTCAGGATCTCCAGCTTTTTCAAAGAAGGCTTTAAATAAATGACTTGAAGTAAGATTTAAATCAGTATGGTTGAGACAGGAGCATTATCTTCCCTTCTCCCCTGCAAAATGTAGTCTTTTCTCATGTCTGAAGGCCTCAGACTGCTGGGAACACTGTGCCTGTCTATGGTACTTCACCAATCCACCATGGGCAAGGGGCACTCACCAAAAAACACAGGACACTGAATTTGGTCTGCACGTGGGGCTTTCTGCTTTCACAGGGAAAGTCTGTCTATTTCAGTTTCCTGCCAGGGGGTAAACTGTGCTTGTCAAATCTCTTTAGGAAAAAGACTGTTCCTGGGAGCTGGATTTGCTGTAGGTTTGCATCAGTCACTCAAAAGGAAGCCAGCAGCGCTCATTGAGCAGTGTTGCTTGTACTTCAGTTTCCAGGTCATACCCAGCAAATCACTCCTCATTCATGAAGGGTGAAGAAGATGCTACTAAAGGCAGTAAGCCTGTATGCAAGATGATGGCGTTTTACTACGCTTGCATTAGTCTCAGTCAAGGTCAGGTCTGCAGCTAGTTTGTAGCTCAGCAGAACCTATGGAAGTTGAAGGCTTTCCAGAAGTGACAGCAAGGACTCTGGCACCCATGCACTGGGTGAGTGCCTGGGCAGTGATGAGCTAGTTAACCTGGCAATGGCATGAGAAGCTGGTCCTCAAAGTCAGTACCAGCAGGCTCAGTGGAAAGCTGCAATTAGAAAACACACAATTCCTTTAAAAAGTTATTAATAGCATTTTCCAGGAGTTCTTGTGTGTGGATTCTCTTCAGCACAACATGCACCAAGGAGCAGCAAAGTGCTGCTAAAGTGAACTCTGTTGCAGCACTCACTGGCATTGGTCTCATTTGTAGGCACTGACCATTTCCCTGCAGCAATCCCAGCCTTTTAGTCACTGTACATGTGTGATTCTGCAGTCTCGGGTCACGCAGTCCATGCGCAGCTGGGTCTTGGACAAAAATAATGCAGTAGTAGAGGGAAAGCTGTAATTAAAGCTTATGAGATACTTCTCCCTGTGTCAGGAAAGGAGGAGAAAGAGCTTCCAATAATTTGTGCTTTTACCTGTTTCTTCTTCCTCCTCTTTCTGAAACTGCCCGCTGGGAATCCAGAGCAGGGCTGTACTGGTTACTGTCAGCTACAGAGCATTAAGGGATCATTGAGAAAATAAACTGTTTGTTCATAAGTTTCCCTGTTAAGTAAGTTATTTGTTGCTAATAGAGCTGGTGAGGTCCTGGAAAGCAAATACCTGAATGTTTTGTGAAAGCTAACAACAAGGGAGTCAGTGTTTTCAAATGTAACTCACTCGGATCCTTTCCATCTCGTCTCCCTCCTGCCAGCAGGAAGCCTTCACACCTCCTTCTGCAGAAGAGTTTTGGTATGGCCACTTCCATGTGGTAGCCAGTATGTTAAACTGTCTAGAAAAGGTGATTTCAAAGTAAAGCAGAGCCCTCTCCTCCTGTTCCTCTTAGATACAAGTCGGGATTCCTACGACAGCCATAGTGACAACTTTCTCTGATATCTTCTCTGAGACTAATTCCATCTGGGTAGACCATGATAACATGTTTTTGTCAGGCTGGTATCATCTTTCTAGGTTTGCTCCATTAATTGTTATAATTAAAGCTTGGTTTATTCAAAATGTCAAATTGCTTCACTATGATGAGAAGAAGTACTTCACTCTAGAAAACATGATGGCATATTTAGTTGGTATTGAGTTGCAGCTGCTACTAATGGATTTTAGAAACACAGTAATCAGAAGGAAATCAGCATAACATGACATGGAGATAAAGTGTCCTGACAATATTAGGTGACCTGCTGTATCATATGACTGCAACTGTTTGTGTCATTCAGTAACACAGAAACAAAATTAAGAATTCTCAAGCAACTTAAGCAATAATAATACATTTTGAAAAGGAATTCAGCAGTTTTCAGTTGTCAAAAGCCATTTTAATTCTTGTCTCAATCCCAGTAGCTCAGATCAGACCAGCAAAAGTTGCTCTTTGGCTGTTCCTCCTCTAGTACTTCACATCACATCCTCTCCCGGTCACGCTTGGCATTGCATTGATGCAATTCATTGCTTGATGGATTGCTTCATCTACGCTATCCATCGCTAAGCCTGGCAAGGGTGAGCTGCTGCATTGCTGAGGCGTGGGAAGGGGCGACTGCTCCCAGGGGCACCGACTTCCAGCACTGGGTGCAACCTGATGCAAAGCTTGAGGGAAGGCAAGGAGGTCCATTTTTCAGACCTGTTTGCTGCCATCAGCTTACTGGCAAATGTGAGGCTGGGTTTGTTCTAGTGGTAGAAGCAGAAATGAATAAGAGACTACTCTTGCCGTTTGTGTGTCGTTGTGTCCTGGAGTTCTCTTTTCCAAGCCTGGGATTGTTAGCCTAAATTTAATGTTGTTATTTTACTAACCTGAAGGAAAAATAGTATTTTCATGCTTGTTTTAACCCTTTGTTTCAGCTTAGCCACCAGCAAAAACTCTCCATGCATAAGATGCAAAGGCTAAAATGTCCTTGCTATGACTGGCTTTATCAGAGTCACAGCTGAGCTGGGGAGCTATTCCCATCACACGAAGGAGCTGTAGTGTTCAGGAGTTGGCCATATGGGTCTTGGCATCCATCTACTTGTTTTGTCATAAAAGTGGTGGCTGTGCTGTTTAAGGTCCTTTTTGGTCTTGTGCTGCAGTCAAAGTGTGAGGGTTTCCATTAGCTTTGCTTGCCCGGCTCATCAGAAGGCAGCAGCTCCTGAAAAAGTCCTGGAAATTAGATGTTACAGAGCAAAAACCTGTTTACCCTCAGTGCAAGACTGTGCAGGCAGCTGGCCAAGCCAAGTGTTTTCCAGCAGGAGCAGGCAGGGCATTGGAGGGTACTGATCCCCAGAAGTGGCCAAGTTGAGTGCAGATGAGCACCCATCTCATGGTGCAAAGCCGAGGTGTCCCATCATGTGGAAACTAGCTCTGCAATTTAGCCAGCCAGCTAATTTCTTGTTGCTTAACCTCCTTCAGTCTTTTTTTGCAATCCTCTTTGGTGGGTTAACCATCACCCAGCAGCATTTTATGAGCCCTGCCAGTTTTTCTGCAAAGCCAGAAACCTATTGTATTTCCTGATGAAGAAGAAATCTGGTAAATTAATCACCTTGTCACACACAAGCCATGTCCTTTCAACAAGCACTGTTATTTTTCTGTGATAGCCTTTGCCTTTGCTGCAGTTTGGCTCATGCTTGACTACTTTGCTGAATATGATGGACTTAAACATGTGCTAAGTGCTTTGCTGAACTGGGTCTTTCTCCTGATTTATGCCAGGGTAGATTAAAATAGAATCAGCCCCTTAAGTGGTCTGTGCCGTGTGTTGTCAGTGCGTCGAGACACTGCGTCTGTGCTTGTGTTTTAATTAAAGGTTCCACCTATTTACATGGAGTCAATCAATCTCAGCACAAAAACGTCTTTGCAGTTGATTAGCACTGTACTGCAGACAAACGGCATTAAGCACAAATGGCTTTTTTGGAGAAGTAATTCATCTGCATGGAAATGAAAAATACAATTATTTTAACCGATGCCATTGTGTAATCCATCATGCCCATCTTAGTGCCAGGCATTCCGCGTGCTCCTCACGCGAGCAGGGATGTGTGGGCTTTTTTGGCTCTCAGCTGTGATGTCGGTGTTCACAGTGATGCGGTAGGTACTCAAAGAGCCCCGACCATCTCCCCAAAGCCACCACCCAACTCTGCCCAGGCTGGGCAGGCTTCCTGAGCCAGGGCTGGTGTTTGGAGTGGGGCTTGAGCCCCCTCAATGGGGTTAATTAGATCATACATAGAGCAGAAATGAGCAGAACATGGCTTCACTGATCGATTTTTAGTGGGATGAAGTCTAATGGGTGTTTTAATGGGAAAATGCAGCATTCCAGCATGTTGGAACAGCAATAAGGCAGTCATTGGGCCATCATTAATATACTCCTGGTGATTAAAATCACTCTTCCCTCAGACCTTCGTCTCTCAACATACTCCAGGCATTTATTAGTGGTCCATTATATGCCCACTTCTGTCTTACTGCTTAATTTGAACACTAATTAACATCACTGTGCTTCTAAAACTCAAATGGAAGTTGGTAGTATTTCATTATGTCTAGGCTCTGTCTGCAGGCAGCGAGAGCTGAGCTTCACCCAGAAAACCACCTCCATGGGCTTACGGGGCCGGTGATGGGAGAATTTCACCTCCATGTCTCATCTCCGGGGTCTCATGGTTATGGGGGATGTTGGTGGGAAGCAAAACAATGACTTCATTTCCCGAAACGCTGGGGCAGTAGCCAGAACGACTGCTTAGATGTCTAAACACTCGCTTAATTATCTGGCTGAACTGAGGCCCAGGGCTTGGGTTTGCTGCTATGAACTCAGCTGGCTTTCTCTGCTAGCCCAAAGCAGGGGGAAGGCAGAGCTAACCTGGAATGGGAAGGCTTACTGGTTCCAGCTCTCCCTCATATATTATCCCGCCTTCTCAGCACCGATAGAGTTCAATCAGCCTTTGAAAGTTGGTGAGGGATTTTTTCCCCCCCTAAATGTCTTAAAATGTATCTCTACTGCTGTAGTTCAAGCCTTACCTCCTTCTCAGCAGTAGAGAAAATGAGCACCATCCCTTTCTGAAGCAGCCTTTTATGGATCTGGAGACTTTTACCATCTCTTCCCTGAGGCTTTTCCTCTCTCTAAACTGAATTCTGCTCATTCCCTCTGCAGTCCCCATGGAGGAAGCACTGTGCTCCATCTCCTTGCTCTCTTCCATCTCAGCTCCTCCTCCTCCTTCCCACCCTGGGCACTTACTAGTCTTTACTAGTGTCACCCCTGGAAATTTCTCCTGCTGGCATACTGTTTTTTTATTTCTTCTTTTCCAAAACCAGGGCATTCCTGCCTCATGTTATTATTTCCAAATCCTCTCCTGCAGGGCTGCTGCCTAAGCACTCATTTTGCTTCTTATATTTTTACAGCTAATTATTCTTAGTTAAGTGCTATAGCTCCTCATGCTGCTGGATTGCTGCCTGCTTTTTTTCGTACTGCTTCTCTACTTCTGCTAATTCTTCTCAGTGATCGTTTGAGGCTCTCTGTAGTCTAATAACTTCTATTATTAGTCTTTTGAAACAGCAATATAGAAGACAGCCATTTTGATAGAGTCACCTATAGTCTGAATATTGAAAATGAGCAAAAGCATTAGAGGGAAAACCTCTCTCTAATGGGAAGGGAATACTCTGCTCCCTCATGCTTCTAGCCTTTGCTCAAACTGGTTTTCTTTCTCAGACATGCATTTGTCGCCACCTCCTTGGCATTGCTCTGAGAAGCAGGAGGGGGCTGTGTGAGCGGGGGTCCCACTGTGCCCCAGCGCAGTGGAAGCAGCGGCTTTGAGAAAGCTGAAATGACAGCACAACAGGGACAGCGCCAGTCCTCACAGCATTAATACTTAAAAAGAATCTGAGTCAAAATCAGCTTAGAGCGGAAGCAGATAGGCAAAGTTTCGGGATGTTGTTTTCCCCTTTGGGATTGCTTCTCTTTGGCCTTTTGGCTCAGCCTGAGTGCAGTATTAGTTTAATATCTGATACATCCTCTGTCAGGAGACTTGTCGGTGCTTTTGCAAGGGATTTGACACTGTATATATTTCCTCTGCTGCCAGCTTGTTATGCTCCCACCCTGTCATGATCTGGGTTTTAGCCTTTGCAGCTGACGTATAGATTGGCATCATGGAGCAGCAGCAAAATTAAGTCCAACTTCTCAGCAAAGATAAGCAACAATGTGAGAGTGGAAGAGAGCTCAGGTTCAGCAGTGAGCACAGAGCTTCCCCTGGGACAGCAAGGACAGACAAGGTGCCAGTATGAATAAAAAGTGGGAGCCAGGGAGAGGCTGTCAGTGACATTGCTACCTGCCACAAGTGTGTAAAGTCATCAAACAGCGAGTGGGCAGCCGTGACACCCCTAGGAAAGACATCTCTATTAGTGTGCTCAGTGTTGCACTGGTACGAGGTTGCAGCACGTTAAGGGCGGGCAGGCTGTTCCACTTAAGGTGGAAAATGATATATTCAGCGACTGGAGTAATTTGATTTGGCTGAGGTTTACGGTGTTTTGGAATCTGATGTGTGTCTTCCTACTATTGGATACTGCCCCAGATTCCCAGTGCTGCAGCATATTGTATCTCCCTTTTGGGCTGCATGAAGTAAATGAGCTTCTAAGCCTGATGGTATGGATTTTGTACCCAGATGGGCAACTTCTCTCATTTTCTGTTATAAGCTGGATTTCAAGATTGCAAGAAAATACAGCAAGCACAGTATTCCTGCACCATCTGGTTTAAAAGCAGTCAGTGATTGCATCTAGTAGCCCTTCTTCTGTCCCCAAAGTATCTGCCCATGTTTGATGAAACCTGATTTCTAGAAGCAGCCTTGACCAGCACAGGTTTTGTACTGGAGAGGTTTCCAGGAGCAGGATTTTCTTTGTCCAGAGGGTTATTGAGGTGCTGCTCCTAGAGCAGAGATGTCTGGATGTGGCAGAGTACCCTGGCTCACTAGGACTGAGCCTGAGGTCTGAAAAGCATCAGTCTAGATAAGCAAACAGCCCATTCCAGGCAGGTGTGCAGAGCCCAGGGGGGAGCCACCATAGGCACTTGGAGGAAGAAGCCGCCTGTGCTGGAGGGGAGAGGAAGGAGCGCTGTGAATACTGGCTTAAAATGCATTCCCATGCGCTGTGTGCGCCGGCAGCTGGATGCTGCCTAGCTGCAGCCACCCTGCTAAACTGCTTTCCTTCCTCTGCTGAAACCGGGATTGGCAGTTTGCACAAGCTTAATGGTTCGTGTAAGCATGGTGCTTTGTGCTGGGCTGCGGTGGGAGAAAGCTCGGAGGCGGCGGTGAGGCTGGTTATAGAGAGAGGCTGTCCTCTCCTGGAGCTGCTCGGGAATGGCTCAGCCTCAGTGTGGGACCCCAGGAGGCAGTGGGGTGACAACCTCTCTGCAGCAAAGCCTGCCCCAGGCAGAGCGTGGTGAGGGCATGCACCTGGCTGCCCGCACTGCCAGTGACACTCAGGTTTTGTGCCAGCTTTTAATTGCATTAATTTAATTACAGGGATTTTTGGATGTAGTGAGGCCTGTGAGCATCTCCCTGCACCCCAGCTTCATCAGGGGACCGGCAGTCCCGCTTTTCTCCAAGAAGCTGCTATCCTGATGATTAGGAGCCTGCAGCAAAGCCAGGTCTGTCAGTGGACCAGTAGTGCATCAGTGCACTCTATTCGCTGATGGTGGTACGTGCTATTGGTGTTCTGGCCATGCTGCTATAGCTCTTTTCCCCATGAACTGTGCCTTTCTCAGCTTTACAAGGGGTTTTAAAATCAGGCCAACCCTCCTGGACCAAGGATGGTTGGAAGAAGAGATGAGAAGTTGTGTCATCCTCCTCTCTCCCAGGCAGCAGGCACATACGTCCTGGTTGAAGTAGTGCTGGTAAGGGGTGTGGAAAGCAGTGCTTGGCTGACATGGGGTATCACTAGTTTCTTCTGTGTCATCAGAGATGAACACATCAGTGTGGTTTAGGCAATTTTAGTGCTGTCTTAGCTACTTTAGAGTTTCACAAACTGTTACTACTATCAGCCTCCATGGCTTGAAGTTGAGCTTATGGTTTGGGGTTTCAAGTTGTTTAATTCCTCGCTGTTCCCCGCAGTGTTTTGCTCTGCTACCACTTGACCTCTATTTCCCTGCAGTAATAAGGGCAGCACATGGAGCAGCTCTGCCTTCCTCCCACCGGCCCTCCAGTCTTGCTGGTCCCTAGAGCTTTCACTGCTTATTCCTTCCATTTTCCCACTTTGCACTGTTTAAAAACAAGGAAGCAAGAGCTCCCTGGAGCCAACCGCTCATTTGCTGGCAAGGACTGCCAGTTAATCAATTAAAGCTCTGCAAATGTATTTTCAGCAGGGTGGATGATTAAGATGCTTTCTGTCTCTAATGCATGCCTGTAGGAGGCTCTCCTGCATATGAAGGACAGGGGTGAGGGCATGGAGGTCCTGCAATTCTGCTTTGTAGGTATCAAAATACTGGTCCTGGTATAAAGAAACCAGGGGTTAAGGTTAGTGATGGAAGGGGAAGAGGTTTAGCAGATGCCAGGCTTTGCCTAATGGAGGTTATTTCCTGAGGATACTCTCCAGGGCAGGGTCTTGCCAATCTGATCCGAAGCATCTCCCCAGGGACCATCATAGGCAGAAGAGGTCCTCACCAGGGCAGCGAAGGAAATGGGCTGATGTGGAGGATGTTCAGGAAAATCAACAGAAAAGGACTGATGAGTGCAGAGCTGAAACAGCCTCAGAAGTGTGTTCATAGCCAGGCTAAAGTTAATCAGTGTCAGTAAACTGGGGTTCATGCTTGTGTTTTTGCACTCTGCTGTCAGAGCAAACCTCAGCTGTGAGAGCCTGCTGGCCCTTCTGAACATCACTTTAACTTACATCACTGATCTCCATTTCCAGGCACAAATTTGGTTCATTTTGGAGCCTTAAGCAGGGGACCCAGAGTGACACAAACCACTTGGCCAACAAAAGGGTGCTGGGCCTGGTGAGGGGTGTGCTGCGCTCTTGTTGGGTCTAAGTGTCCTCTGCCAGGAGCACATGGCATCCCTGTCCCCCCCAGCAGGGCCCCAGGTAGAGCACATGCTTTCTTTAGAATGTGTAAAACCACACTCTTCAGTTACCCATGCACTTGAGGATCACTAAAGCACCTCCAGAGATAATATTTTTAAAGCAAAGTAAATCAAGCCAATTAGTGATTATTTTATGTATATATTTACTATTCTAATAACAAGGTTTCACCCGATCACTTACTCCATAAAAAGACCTGAAAGTGCTGAGGGCGGAGCGGAGCCCTGCCTTACAGCCACCACCAGAGAGCATCCTTGTATACTTTATCCGTGGGAGCTGAGCTGAGCCGGGAAGCGACCCATCTTTCAGCAGCCTGTCTCTTCTCCGGCGCTTCCCAGGCAGTTAAAGGTACAATAATTGGAACTTGTCTATCAATCACGTTACCAGACAAAACAACATTGTTTCTCTTCTCTTTTTTTCTCCAAAGTACTGTAGTTTGATCGGCTTAACAACGTGAACAAAGATACGAAGTCAAAAATCCCACTTGAATGTTTTCAGGTATAAAAGCACATCATCCTTGGGAAGGGAAGGTGCAAAATTCATTGTTTAGAAGAGTTCCAGGGGAATTCTCAAAAGGCGGAAACAATAACCAAGAATACAGTATGTGTGCAAAAACCATCTTTTGGGATGATTACTCCCCCCCCGCCCCCCGGAAAGAAATTTGCATGTCTGCACATCTGTATCCCCCTCATCCAAAGCAGCTGATGTACATGTCCAGTGAAAATCCTCACCTTTGACTCCTCTTTGTGCTTACTTGGAGTATAAAAGCATGCTAAAGCTAGGTTTGTCCTTTGTAATCCCAGTGGATGTAGGGGCAGGAGGGCAGCAATGGGCTGTGCCTCTGAGGCACATTATTATAATGAATATTTTCTAATGAATTAATGAAGTAAATGAAATATTGTCTATTTTCCTGAGCATATTTTCCCTTTTGCCATCCAGGTGTTGCACCCAGCTGCCCAGAGGTGGAGCAGCCACCTCAGAGCTCCTCCACAGCATTCTAGGTGCACTTTGCATTTATACATTTCTAATCAATACACTTATCTCCAGAGATCCTTGACTGGGCCATGGCATGCGTCCTTGTAGATGGGCGACACTGACAGCTGGGGCAGGAATGGCTTGTGGACTGTTCCATGGGCCACGAGCATCTGTGCTTTGCAGTGAATAGCTTCCCATGTTTCTTTCCCTCAAAAGCTTTAAAGCTGTTGAGAGCTTTTAAGTTGTTTCAGACAAGAAAGAAAAAGATTTGTTTCCTACAGGGCTGAACTGTGGCAGCTCCTCCAGGCTGATGGGGACCTGTTGTCCTAGCGGCACCACGCAGCTCTGGGCTCCTCAGAGCTTTCTGCTTTTCAAGCCAGGCTCTGCGTTGTTTCTTATTTTGCTGAATGATTTTGAATGACTTTGTTTGGGTTTTTTTGCAGCAGTGTTGCATTCGGTCTGTATTTTTATGTATACAATTATACAAACTGATGTGGCAGAGGATCAGGTCTAAGGCTGCAGCATGGAAGAGCAGAAGACTTATCTCTCAATGCAAATCATTTCCCTTTCTCAGTCAGACAAGGAAAAGGGAAATAAATAAACAGCGAAAGGCACCAGCACTTTTCTAACTGCTTGAGCAACAGGGGTAACAGTATGTTGTGAGTCACACAAGGGGATGTCATTGGGGATGATTCTGGAAGCTGCTGCTTCCTGCACTGCCATTAAGGCTCCCATTTGCAAAGACTAACCAGTGGTTTTAGGAAGGTTTGAAATTAGTGGTCTGTTAGTTACTGTGTGTTTCCTTCTCTGTGCAGTCTGCTGGGAATACTACAGCTCACAGACACTGTCCCCAAGATGACTTATGCTTCTAGATGATTACAATTCTGTTAACTGAAACACAGCCATTAACCAAAATGTAGTCATTACATCCTCATACCTGTGACGCTTGCCACCTCCTCTGGGTGTTGATCAAGTTCATTTGGGGTTTTACCGAATACCTAGCAGGTGGGAGGAGGTCTTTGAGCTGCCCTTTCCCTGCTGTGGTCCAAGCTATGAAAGTGTTTCAGGTGGGCTGAAAGTGGGGTTTTCCTTCAGCTGAGGTCTTTGAACTGTGAATACAGACATCTATGACAGACCAAGCATGTTTCCAGAACTTCTTATTACGCGTGGTTCTGGTTAGATGGGCAAAAAATTTCAACCTGTGGTTGCTATAGTTTAGTTTTCTTTGTCCTCCTTACAGAAATTACCCCAGTTTTGGAGTTAATTCCAAATTTGTTGCAAGAAACTCATAAAGCTGCTATTGCTCAGTCATTCTTGGTCTCCTTGTCAATATAATATGAGGAAAAGCAAAGTTCATGGAAACTGCCTACATGGGAGGAATGAACAAGGCAGCATTTCTGAACACAGGTTCTTTCAAAGCTTCTTTGTTCAGAGAAAGGGAAAACAACCTGTAAAACTTCATCCTGACAAAGCGAGCTGCAGATTTAAGGCTACTGAAAAGAGTCATCTCCCCAGATGTAGGTTGGCATGTGGGTTCACAATTGCAAATATGACTTATGATTCATCCCAGAGTACTGGTGATGGGGGGAGAGAGTCTATATTAGGAGAAATGATGAATGATGAGGGACAGCTCACAAAGTGAAGAATATGGAGAATGAGGTCATATGAGATGAAATACTTCATATTGCCAGGCACACATTCATTTACTGAAAGAGAAGAAATTTCAAGTGATTTTCATAAGGGGCAATGTTCATTTGCAAGCAGACAGGCATCTCTGGGTTTGTTTTAGGCTCCAAGCAGCATCCTAAGAGCCTATTGGGTGCCTCTCCAGAGCACATTGCTGCTTCTGCAGCCTTGAGTGCCTTCAGAGGTACAACACAACTATGTCTGGAAAAAGCTGGCCCTGCCCAAGAGGCATTTTATGCCAAGTGCATGGTAATTTTCAGAAAACAAGTGAACAGTTACAAGGCTCCTTAAAAACAGATTGTGATGTAAATGTAAACCCTTGTGATTCAAGCTATGCAACATCCTCTTGTTATTTGAAGCATAGGAAGATTTTTCTCTGATTCTCAGTTTTTACTATAACTTTAATGTAGGATGCTGCTGCCTTGTGAAGGGATGCTGCTGCCTTGTGAAGGAATGCTGTTTTAGAACAAAGATGCAGGGTGTGGAGAACCATCAGCTTGATCATTTTGGCATTTCCAGGGGTGCCGCACTGTGCACTCACCTTCAGCAAAGATGGCTCTGCACTACCCTTTGCCTTTTGTTTGAACTTAGCTTGAAGACATTTCCTCCACTCGAGTCTCATGAAAGACAGAAGTCTGAAAGACAGCCACCCTTCTCTGATACTCTACCTTCAGAGGACCCCCTTGGCATGCCAGCAGCTTGGGCAAGTGGTGTCAGCCAGCTGGGACTTGTGTCACCTATGGGAATGGCAAGCTGGAGTGAGAAGAAGAAATACTGCTGAGGGGAAGAATATGGCGCTATTCACCTGGGAGAAGCGATGTAGGCACTTTTATTGGTGGTGGTGTAGAGCTTTTGCATCATTTTTGCCCCTCTTATGGCTGCCCTGAGCTTTGGGCAGCTCCCAGCTGCAGCCAGCTCCCCACCATACCAGGACTCTGCTGTCTGGACCTCTTCTCCACTGAGCCAGAGGGGTTACCAGCTGCTTTGAATACCTTCACACAAAGCAGAGAGCTTAACTCTGAACTTCCATCTGTTCATAATTGTCCTGGGTTCAGCAGCAGCAGTCATTTTTCTCCTTCTTGGCAGTTGGTGCAGCACTGTGTTTTTGACTTTCGGCCTGAGAACAGCACTGATAACACCAATGTTTTTAGTTATGGCTTAGCAATGTTTGGTCTGGCCAAGGGCTTTTGGAGCCTCATGCTCTGCCAGGGAGGAGGGGAAGCTGAGAGGAAGCAGAGACAGGACACCTGACCCAAACTGA
>JAOEHY010033338.1:13417-59544 GCA_025447955.1 Psilopsiagon aurifrons
CTCCAGGAGCAGAGGGAAGAAAAAGGGGGAAGTGAGTGAACAAACTGCATGGCTGATTTATGGCTTAAACCACGACAATAATGAAACATTTTCACCGTCTGAATTTGACTAATTTAGTGATTACTGTTGGGAGAGAGCGGTCTCTTTGAGCTCTCCAGCAGTTCCTGCATGGAAGGCCTCTTGCCTCCCTGTAAGGGGCTGCAGTCATTTCCTCTGTTTTTTACCTAATTTTATCACAGTAATTCAGCAAGTCCACTCTGGCCAGCTGCTCCTCAGGCCTCCTGGCCCGCATCGCTTACACAAGGCTGCTGGTGAGGACCTTGAATCAATCCTTCCAACAATTTTGCATCTGTCCTCGGCTCTTGGAGTTGCTCCAGCTGTTCTGAATATACAGCTGATAATTTACTAACACCCCCCGCAGTGATTCACTAGCCTGTGAAACCTCCTCACTGTGCTCCGGTTTCTCACTTCCCAGGCTGGCGGCAGTCATTGAAAATATTGTACAAGTGACAGTTCAAATGAATTAGCAGTAATTTAAACTCTTGGTAGCAATTTACAGATAAGCTGGGTTTTGCCTGGTGTTTCCTTGCACAGCAGGATGTGGATTTCTCTGAGATATGACGCTATCTGAAAGTTTTCTTCAGTGAAAGCTGTCGGACATCTGGTGGCAAGGGAAACTGCAGTGTGGAATGGAGGTCCTGAGATGGTGCTTGAGATATCCTTGGAGTTGTTTAGCCTAGAGAAGATAAAGCTCTGGGGAGACCTTACTGTGGTAAGGCATGCTTGTAAGAAAGGTGGAACAAACATTTTAGCAGGGCCTGTTGCAATAGGACAAGGGTTAATGGTTTGAAACTCAAAAAGGGGAGATTCAAGTGAGATATACGTAAGAATTTTTTTAGGGTGAAACACTGAAACAGGTTGCCCAGAGAGGTGGTAAATGCCTTATCCCTGGTAACGCTCAAGATCAGGTTGGATGGGGATCGGAGCAACCTGGTCTAAGTTGAAGAAGTCACTACTCACTACAAGGGGCTTGGACTGGATGATCCTTCCAACCCAAACCATTCTATGATTCTGTGTCCCCATGGAGACAAGATAGACCACGAGGAAGCCCTTTCAGTGGCTTCCTTTTGCTCACCAGTAGCTCTTCTCCTGGAGCCACTTTGTGGAAGCAGAGAGAGTTGAAGTGCTCTGTTCAAAATCCCTCTGACTGTAAATATTGTCTCCTCTATTTTTGCTATTTATTGAACCACAAATGTGGTCCCTGATTTTTCTGGACTAGTTTCATTCAAATACTTCTCCCCATGCTCATAGAATCGTATGCTTTCTGCCTGCAGGGTGCTGTTGTGCATATCCTGCTTTTACTTCTCTGGTTTTGGCCTCTGCTTTGCAGAGGCATTTGCCAGATAGCACAGTGAGGAAGCTCCAGCATTGCTCTTTTTTATATCTCCAGATAGAAATATAAATGAGCATGCAGCAGCTTCTTCTCCTCTGTGCCTTGATATTCTTTTCCCTTCCAATTGACAGGAAAAGTCCGGCTACAGCTTTCTGGATGCTCTACTGTCCCTTAAATCCTTTCAGAGATGCTGAGGCATTGGTCCACACTGTAATCACTGAAGGATTACAACCAGTGTCATTCCATATTAGTAGGATTATTAAGTAAAATTGGCTTATAGGATCCAGCATGCTGACAGCTTACCCCAGCTGAACAATAGCTGCACATCCCTTCTGCACACCAGCCCCTGTGATGCCTTTCTGCCAGGCTTCCCATTGATTTTAAATTTCACTGCTCACTTTTAAAGCACTCAGGGGCTTGGGGGTTTCCTACATCACTGATTTATTGCTTTCCTCAGAGCTAGGACAAGCTTCAAGATCTTCATCCATCAGCTTGTTGTCAGTGTCATGGTTTTGCATAGAGATTTCAGCAATGAAATGCTCTAGGGCCAGCACTGGTGCTGTTCAGTCAAAACCTGAAGGTTATTTGTTCATGACAACTTGGTTCTGCTCATCATAAACTGTCCTTAATTCAGAGCAGAGGTGGCCACTGCATCATATTCAGCTCAATGCTGTTGCTGGCGCTGGGGTCATGCGTGGGGCAGGACAGGTTATAGAAAGATGCTGTCCAGCATCCTTCAAATTTTGTAGAAGCCATTAGGAACTGTTTTGTCCCTTATGTTGTCCCCCAATGCCCAGCATGAGCAGAGTGCTGAGTAGGCTGGAAAGACCCTTTTTCTGTGCTTATTACTTCCATTTTTCAGACTTTTCGGAAGGAGAGGAAAAGCACCAGGCATTCACAGCCCTCCAGTCACCACATGAAAGAAGTCTTTGAAAGCTTCAATCAGAGGGTGATGTTCCCATGGGAAGGCTGATAGAGGATGTGTGAGGTTTGGTACTGCAAGAGAATACTGTGCTCTGCTGGGCACCCAGAAAAGTAGGTAAAAGTGCAGAAGTGCTGCTGCTCCATCTTGGGCTTATCCTTAATGAACTTCCTGTCCTCCCTTTTACATTACTGGGATGTGTAATTTGGTTTTCCTTATTAATGGTGAAGTAATTGGTTACAGCTCAGGGTCTGTGTCCATTAGCGCATCTGCTCAAAGACTGCTTTGTACTTTCTGATACATGCTCTGTGCACAAGCAACGTATTTGTTCCTTGTCCGAGTGTGTGCATTATCTAATACACCTCATCTCCCCATTTGAATTTCAAACAGAAAACTAGTAAAGAAGATTATTGCACCATGGCAATAACAATGCTAATTGATCACCGGCACAGCAGTATCTTGGGGATGTTTTTGGAAGTTGCATTGGTGAATTTTTCATCAAGTGCATAAGGGCTTTCTATTGTAACAGTGTTCCTGCCTTGGATAAAGATCCCCTTTACTTGGTCAAGCTTTATATGTTCATCCCCAGTATTAGCACATAAAATGGTAGAATTAAGTGTAGCCCATTTTTATTCTGACTTGCTACTGCCACAGCAATAACCTTTGCTCATGGCTCCACTTCAAGACTAAATACTGTGCCTAACCCGTATCCAACCTATGGCCCACAGTCATTCCCATTTTGCCCACAAATGACCCAGGAAGGTTCATTGCCAGCAGCAGCCAGGCTAGACAGTCAGAGGGAGGGCACGGAGAAAGCCTGGTTGCTGCTAAACACAAGCAAAGATGCCAGAGCGATGCCAGTGACCGGCTGGAAGCTGAGGATGAAATGCATGGGAGCTGTAACTCTTAGTTATGAAAATCATTGAACAGAGTTAAAATTAAGACAAGACAAGAGGGCACTGAGGTGATTCAGGTCTTGCCCAAAGAATTCAGTTTGAAACTGTAACTCTGAGAAGCACTGGGTTGGTTTGCTCTGCGTTTGTGTAAGCAGGCAGTGTGAGGATTATTGCAAGCACAAGACTCTGCCTGGCATTCTTCCAGAGGGGCTGCGTGAGGTTATTGCCGCATAAGTCTCCTCTGTTGTGCTGAGGAGCTTTGCTAAGCTGCCTGACACAGCTTGATCCTTCTGGATATAGAGAAGCTTTCCATCATCTGCAGAGAATTAGAGGTTATATGAACAGCATCAGGAAGAGTATCAATGTAAGTGAATTACTGCACTGATGTGTATGCTGTGGAGCATGCGCCTGGAGCAGTGGCGCAGCTCTCCCTGTGGGTCAGGTACCACAGAGTAACTCATGCTGTAGACCTGTATCTGAGTGGTGACCAGATGCCCAGCACGTGCCACTGGAGCTCTGAGATACCCAGAAGTCTCTGGCAGACGTTTTATACCCTCTCCTGCTGTGAGAGCTATGGACAGCTGTTATGAATTGAGTATTGAACCCAAACAGAGCCCCAGCCCTCATAAAACCTGTACTCGTGACAACTTCTAGACATGCTCTCAGACTCACCAGCTCCCCACAGTGCAAACACATCACTCAGGGCCAAGTAAGCACATTGGTCCTCCATGCAAGTGTACATACTGCTCAGGCACAGCGGGGATGGTGGAGCATCGAGCAGCTCTGAGGCTGGACCAGTGGCCGTGGTCCTAGAGAGAGGCAGAGGTTGGAGAAGGGGCAAAAGTGCACATCACACTCACAGCTTCTTGGGTCAGGGCTCTGCTGGGAGGCTTTCTGAAAAAGAACGTTGACCATAGGATCTGTTTCTGCCCTGAGAAAAAAGCTTGGTGTCCTTTTGGTGTACATAGGGTGAAATGATGCATGTATCAGGCTAATCTCTTCTTCCAGCATTAGACTGCAGTCCAAGGGGCAAGAGCATTGCAAGACTTAACTTGTATTAATGTCTTAAAGACTTCATGTCTTAACAATTCTCATCAGTGCATTGAAAAAAAGTCCCAGGGAAGTCCTGAATTTCATCACAGAGTTAATTGTGGTGCGTTTCACTTTCCCTTGTCTGAATCTCTCTTATCCTTCCCACCTCTGCCCAGCCCTGGGGTGATGCTTTTAGAGGGACTCCTTCCTTACTTTGCCTAATGCGTACTTTTGGTGTGTCTTGTGGACCTGCTGAGTGGTGGTAGTGCTTACCTGTATGCTCTTGGAGGCCGGGGGCCATCACTCGCCATGCCAAGCACATGGTGGGGCTCCCAAAAGCCTATAGTACATGTAGCTACAGCACGATTGCATCTTGCTTGCTCTCTCTGTTTCAAACGGTAAAATAAATAAATGAATAAATCATTGGTGTTGTAACACTGCAGACAACTGGAAACATGATATAAATACTAAAGGCTGGATCTATGCTTCCCAGCAGTGTTTGATGTGGGCTATGGCAATGCTACCCCAAGGGACTTCTGGTCCCCGAGGACTTGATTTACGCCAGTGCTGGAGATCAAAAGCCAGGATGTGGCGTTGCACAGCTATAATAATGGCTGTCCAAATTTCATTCAGCTTCAGGTCTTGTGAGACAATGCTAGAATGTAGCCATTGGCAGACCAGGAATTAAATGATTTGTGTTGGCTGGCTTAGGGAAGGGATTCACTGTTTTCATCACATGCCAGTATTGCTACAGCCACGTATGGAGGAAAAGAAGAGGCTTTATAAGGGTTTATGAATTGGCTGGACACCAGAACTTGAGCCCTGCTAAGTTGTAGTATTTATCCTTACAAAACTCATCTTCCAGTTGCGGAAACAAATGGGGCTGGATTCCTGTCATGCAGACGGGGAATGCTGTAACCACTGATGAGAGCTCCAGATACTCCGACCTGCAAAAAATCATTACATAAGGCCCCAAAGAGCCAGATGTGTTATTAATAAGATCCTTTATTTATTTTGTAGAATTTGCTTATGACAACCATTAAGCATGGTCTGGGCACTGTCCCTTACCAGGGTTGAGTGTTTCTACCTGGACGGGAGCATCTCTTATTTGCTGGTTAACCAGAGTAGGTGAAACCCTTAGCCCTGAGAAAACCAAATTGTGGGTGTCTCTTCTAGCACAAAGCAAACCTTCAAATCCATATGATGTTTCCACACTCAAGATCTCCAGCACAGTGTGCTATCTGAGGGCCTCTTTGCTGGGTGTCACAACTTGGAATAATGGCATGAGGTTTCTTCTACGTGAGAATTTGTATCCCCAGGTATTCTGGATTGGGCCCTCAAGGAAACAGCATCTAAACTGTAGATCACTGAGAATTAGCTTATGGCTTTCACAAATATGAATTTAATTAGCCTATTGTCTCAAAGCACTGTTAATGTTATTATTCCCACTTATTAGATGCATGCTCCATACTGAATATGATTCAAATTCATTAGCTTCCATTTTATGTTGCATAAATTTGTAGTCTGCCCTTTCTAAAGAGAAGATGAAACCTGAGTGTAAAATTTACTGAACAGTTCCAATGTAGCTTTATTAGTAACTCGCAAGGATTTTGCAAGCCTCTGAGATGGCTTGAAATGCTGGAGTCATTTTATTACAAGATTTGGAGTTAATATTCCATATTAATAATACATATGAGCATTTATTAAACTCTAGGCAGCACTTACAAACAACAGCAACAAAAAAAGGCTTATCATATCTGTAGCAGCCTTAAGGAAGAAAAACTTGTGAGTGACTCATATTCTGCTGTCTTTTCCTTCATGTTCAGTTGAAGCTGAACTTCTGGGAGGGGCTGAGCTCCCTGGATGGAGGACAGGCATCATTTTATAGACTGCTCTGTTGCTCCCAAGTTTTCTCTTGAGGACAAGTAGATGGCAACGTTGAATTTGGAGAGCTTTGCTTGGGATGTGGAGAAGGGGTCTTCTATTGGCAAGGGAGTTACTTCATAAATGTAATTTCCTATAACAGTGTTAAAGATGGCACTGAACTTTTAGGCACCATTTACTTTTGCTAAAGAAAATCTTAACCATGACATGGATAGGAGGGGTGAGGATCTGAGCAGGCTGGCTCTTGATTGCTCTGCTATGTCACAACAACGTGTAAGGCTGGTTTGGTACAGATCTCTGACCCCTCCAGTTCTTGCTGGGGTACATGCAGTCGCTGATGTACAAATGAATGTGGGTTTTTATGTTAGTGCATAAGGACTCAAGGGTCTCTGGTTTATAGACCACTTCTAGAAATACCTTCTTGACAGGCAGTAGTTCTCTATAAAAAGCAGAACAAATCTCCCTATAGGGAGATTTAAAACTTTCTTGACTGAGTTTCCTCCAGGAGATCAAACTTCCTCCAGATCCAAGGGAGAGGAATAGCACTAAAAATATAACAATGTGCCTGCCCATTTATGTTAGCAGAGATTCTTAACCAGGCACAGCTGGAGAGAGACAGAAGGAAGCAAGTAATAAAGTTAAATAAAGAAAGAGACTTCTAGCTTGAAAGTGGAGCCTTAAGAAGGAAATTTCAAACTAGCACAACAATATGACAGTGTGCAGGACCACTCGAGATGTTCAGAAGCAGCAAACGTGCAAATGTGATGAAACCATGGGCTGTTCCTCAATGCCTCAGACACCTTCTCTGAAAGTGCAATGTGAAGCTGGCTGGGAAAGGGCAGGCTTTTCCTTAAAGACATTAGAAGGCTTACAATAGTGGTGAATGCAGCTGTATTCAGAGAGCCAAATCCATCTCCGTATGTAAAGGCTGCATATAACTCATCGAATTAGAGTTTGTGAGATGCATCAACCTAGCACTGGCTCTCTCCATGGGACTAAATTTCCTTTAAACTGCTTTCACTTGGTGTGCAAACTGGAAACGGACACGTTAGTGCTGCTCACAGCGGGGGCTGCAGGGGAGCAGCAGCAGTGAGGATGGCTCAGATTAATAAACCTTGTCTTCCCAGGTGAGTGTAAGTGAACAGCGAGCCAGCAAAAGGGAATGCTGAAGGAGCATCTCTTGGAGAGCAATGAGGGAGCAGCAGGGGCTGATGGAGAGGGGCTGTGTGCCAGGAAGTGGGGTCTCCTGGATATCCCCAGTGCAGTGCTACCAGAGGTTGTTTTTCTCCGGCAAGTGAGAAAGGAAGGAGCTGCTTGGAGGAAAGACTTCTGTTCTTTGCTAGTTCATCCTCTGAGGCTTGTACAGCACATCATGAAGTCCCTGTCTGAGGGCTCTTCTGGGTCCCAGGGTGAGAAGTGTTGGTGGGAGAGCAAGTCACAGCACCACTTCACAAGCTTCCTCCCATTTTATTTGTGCTATTTACATTCCTTCCAACCCTGTCTCTCACCTGCTTCTTACTCTGTCTCCAGTACAGAACATCAGAAACGTCTCGGTTGGTTTTCACCAAATCATGGAGTGTGCTGAGACCTGCTGAGTTGGCCAAAGCCTTCTCCTGAGGTTTAGGAGAAGCCAGTGGAGAAATTTAGCTGTATCTAGCATGCAGTGAATGTGGACTGGCAAACAGCAATTTTGAACTTTGTCTGTTCAATTAGTGTTGGTATAATGAAGGAAATATAGATCCTGCTAAAGATGGTGCAAGGTTTCTTTTTTTAGTACATTTGGTTCAAGATCTCCCTTTTAGCAAATTTGTTACTCACTTTCTGGGCATTGCTTTTATCCTCTTGTTATTTCAACTGTAATATTAGTGGGCCTGACTGTGTTGGTTGACTTTCAATTCTGTTGTCAAAATAAATGAGAAGTCAGGAGATTGCAGACCCAGTCTAAATGCAACCTGTTCAGGGGGGTTGGTACTTGGGAAGTTCCCTCCATCTGTTGTGGTTGGTTTAAAGGCTTGCTCAGACATTTGGCATGACCTGCTGGTTTCAGTGTCTGCCCAAATATTTACAACCAAGTACAATAATTGTGGTATCCAAGGCATAAAACTGCTGATCACTTATAGGCTCCTCTCTGGCATGTCTCTTGTCCAGCCATGACAACCCCAGCAAGCAAATCTGGTTTAGCTCAAAGGCAAGCCTATGTTGCATGAAGGACTTACCTCTGCTCCCGAGACGAAAATCCTCCTGCAGCCATCCAGATCAATCTAATTGTAAGCAATATAAAATGGTGCTTTAAATAAACCTCATTTGCATACTGAGAAAAACTTCTCAGCTTACTGAATATGGAAATTATTTACCGCCTCAGTATCAAAATATCAGAGGTTGGCTGGTGCCTTTGGGAGAATCAATTGTGATACAGCAATATTTCTCACTTCCCCATGTATAATGTGATCTGCCAAATCCAATCCAGTTTTGCATTTGATGGTCCCCAGTAGGATGAAAGGTGAAGCTAATGTCATATAAACAATGCCAAGCATCATCCCCCATGAAATTTTATGTGACAGTTGAAAGGTGCCAAATTATGCTAAGATAGCCTGGGGACTTCACAGTTCCTGCGACCTAGCAGTTTACAACAATGCAGATATTTTGCTGCTCATTTTGCTTCTGTTCTCTCTTTTTAATTGTGAACTCAGTACCAGTATTCCAGCCTTGTAGGTGAGAAAATGAGTGGTTTCGTGCTGTGCCATCCACTATCCTCAGTAACAAAATGCTGCAGAGGGAGAACGTGGAGGCAGAAGCAAGCGTTTACTAAGTCCAAATCTTTCTCTTTTCACTCACTCTTGATCAGACCAAAGTCTCATTTGATGCCATTACAGGGTAATTTTCCCTAAATGTGGCCAAAAGGGGAGTTTTGTCCAAGGACATATCATAAGCCAAATTGTCTTTTATTTTTTCACCATGCAAGAAATAGCCTGCTTTTTGCTATTCCTCTTCCTTTCGAGACCCTGAAACAATCTCTATTACGTGGGCACATCATCACTAAGGGAACTCCTTGTTTTTCTTGTCATTATCTGTAAAATGAGTCTGAGATCTATATATATATATGTAGGATGTTAAGGATGTGTATATTTATTGAAAATTGCCTGAGCAAGATGAACTACCATTGAGAATATTAGAGTAAAGCCTACAAAGTGCTGCTAGTTCCCAGCCCAAGGAGAGGTCTAGATGTGTTTCTCTGTTTCTTTCAGTTTCTCTTGGGCAATATTGCTAATTGCTGCTCATCCTTCATATCTGAGATCTGGCTGTTTTATTGGGAAAATATCCCTTTGTGCTTATATCTGTGCTGGGGTTGACCATTTAATTTCAGTGAAGGATGGTCGTGTCAAAAGGATGCAATGGAGAGATGCTTGTTGCAGAGCAGTTGTGACTGCTGGACTTTCTTTATTCTTCAACCATATCTATATCAGAGATCATTGTTGTTTATCAGTCCACATTTGTCAGGTGCTGCATCTCTATAGCCCTGAGTGCATATTTTACTGCACTGAAGAGTTTCCAATCTGCTTACAATGAGTCTAAATGCCAAATGAACACTATGTGGTCTCCCTTATATGTCATGGGACCCGAGGATGGAAAGGCTGGGACTCTGAACAGCACGAACAAAGATCTCATTATGTCTGGAGTAAATTGGAGTAGGCGCTGCATTAACATGGGACAAAAAAATCTTTCTTAGCTAACACACTTAATGTGTTTCTATAACAAAGGATGGCAGATTTTCTTAATATCTCAGTTACCTTCTTATGGGCTTGAGGGGAAGGCAGTTTTTCATTAAGTTGCTTTGCAACCATGGTGGGAGTAAGGGATGCATTGCTTTGGGTGCAAAACAAGTGTAAAATTAATCTTTTTTACAGACATGAGTAATGTCTGTAATGAGTAATGAGGTTAATGCTACAAGCCCTGATGAGGGGGGTGAATCTGGTGAGCTTCTAAACCTGTGATGTGCTGGATGTCAGTTCCTCACTGCCAGATTACTGGCATTTAACTTGGGAATTGCCAACAAGCTGATGAAGGAGTTTCCTGTGGGTTCGTTGTCTGGAAAATATTGTGAGTTTATCTTGAAAGCAGTTCTGTACTTTCAGTTCCTTTGCAAACTGTTCATTGACAATATTCCTACATTTGTGCTTTCTTTGTCTAGTTTCATAATTGAGTATTTTTATAGTCTTACACAGTTTGCAAGGGGATGGAAGGAGGGCCAAGTGCTTGGTCACCTTACCTGCCATACCCAAGCTCCCTGTGATGCTCCTCATGGACATGCCCATGGCACCATGGCCAGGCTTTGTGAGGACAGGCAGCAGGAGCAGGGTGCTATAAAAGCAGGAGTCCTTTCTGCTTCAGTTGCAGAACAAAACTCATTTTCTAGTAGGGGCTAGGGAAGATTGCTTGGAATTGAGAGGGGTGGCAGAAATAGGCTCCTGTCCCCACCCCAGGAGCAGACTGTCCCTTGAGTCCCCAGGTCTGAATGTGAAGGGCTGTGAAGTAGGGGTGTGAAGTGATTTAATTTCCACAAACTCAAATACATGCTATTTAAAATCATTCTCCATCACTCTAATGGTTCATCTCTGTGCATGACTCCCATCTTGGACTTAAAGACCTGGTGAAAGGGAAAGATTGCTATTCACAAACTCAGTAACCACCCCTTTCTTACCTCACAGCAGGTGTTCTGTGCTTTGATAGCATCAAAAGACCCCCTGGCAATGCTTTTGGAAGAAGTTTGGTTTGGCAATGGCCTGTGTGTTGCCTGCAGAGGAGGGAGACAATGCCTAGCCCCTGTGCCCCATAGCTGGCGTAGTGGTCTCAGCACACGAAGGGACATGGCTGAAATTGCAAAGCCTGTCAGGCCCAGAGGGTTCATCTTGTCAAGATTTATGCAGCTGTGAACATGGGCAGAATCTGTCCTCTGGCTATATAGCCATTAAACAATTTTCATTCATCATTGCTGGCTGGCCCCAGAGTCCTGTTAAATAGCTTTTACCATCAGCTTTAATGGGCACAAGGTTTAGCTTGGTGCTGGAAGTGGGGCTGCAGGGAGGAAGACTGGGTCTCTGCCACAGCCATCCCCTCCTGCTGCTGCAGCCCTGCGTCTTCTCAGCCCGTGCCCCTCTTGCTAGTCCACTGCACCAGCCTGTGCCCCTCTTGCTAGTCCACTGCAAACAGCCCCCTTGCAGGGGACAGGAATCAGCCATGCCTTGTCCTTGTGCAGGACTGGGAAATCCCAGAGGCACTTGGAGACCTGATCTTTGCCCTCAGGTACTTGGGGCGACCACCAGGCTTCAGCCTGCTTCCAGCAGGGCTCAGACATGCTTTGCCCAAGAGCTGGTGAGGACTGGCCAAATCTGAGCCAGCCCAGAGGTTTCACTGCAGGGGGGGTTCAGAGCAGCCGATGAAAACTGGGAGTGGTCTGGGGACACGATGAGGGGGTCTGCAGAGGACTGGTTAGCATTAGCCATTTATAAGACATCTTCAGCTAACAAAGCTCGGTTTACTGTTCAAATACCGGTATCTTGTATTTTCAATGTGAAATGGGAATAGCTGTGTTATATAAAATATAAGAAGAGAAAGGCATATTATTGTTTTAATGCAACCTTTCTAAGCGAATTTGTATTCACACTGTATCTTAACAGGGAGATGCGGGAAGCAGACAGAAATTTATCTTCTCCAGAGAGTGATACATCAGTGCCTGGTTCACAGGAACATTTTTCAGACATCTCAAGAGCACCATGCACAAAAATACACATACCATGAATTTCCTGAGCAGACAAGGGCTAGCTGGAATGACGGCAATGGTAGGCAGAGCACAGACCAATAGCAGAAGCGTGGCAGGAGAAATCAGGATTATTCCACTGGAAATACAGTGAAAACAGCTAGGAAAAAATTGTCTGCTCATTAGGCAAATTATCTGTATTTCCTTCACTGTCTGTCCTCAACGTGCCTTTCGTGTAGAGTTCGGCTTCCAGGATGCTCAGAGCTCCTAAGGAACCCACTCCCAGGGAACCGTCTCTCCCCCAGCTTTGAAGAGCCCAGCTTCTGCCTTCAAGGGAAATCTGAGCCAGTGGAAACTTCTGGAGGAAAGTATCACTGTCAGAAAGGGGCCAGTTGAGGTCTTTCAAAGAGTGTTTTGCAAGAAAACACAACTTCTGTGTGTGACTCGCATCCCTCCAGCCTAATTTCCCCTGACATGATAGCGGTAGCAGCAGGGCTGTTGGACCAGGGGAACAGTGACTGTTTTCTTTCCCTTCCCACAGACTTTAACAACTGCTCTCTCCCTTTTGAACAAATCCACACAATAGGAGACAAGTTGTCAAGAAATATTAAATCTGACTTTCTGCAAAGCATCCCATGTCCAGGCTCAGCTTTTGCACCTGAGAGGGCAAAATCTTCCCCAACATGTCTTGTGCCATCACCCAGGACAGCAGCGACAGTGTTTTGGGATGGGAGGACATGGCATTCCCCTTGGGTTGCAGGCCACAGGAGGCCTCAGCACATCTCAGCTGTGATCCTGTGATGTGTTTGGGTTGCTGTCTCCCTCATTTTAGTGGAAGTTTCTTCTCCCAGGTTTATTGTCCACGCTGGGACTTGGTAGTCCCAAGGTCACAGCTGATTTGCCCTAGTGCTGCCTCCAGGTTGTATTGAAGCAAAACCAGTCAATATTGCAACTCTAGAGGCTTCTGAGACCTCCTGGGCAGGCAGTTGATGTAGGGAGTGAAGTTGCGTCAAGTCTGGAAAGACCAATGCACAGGGAGGGGAAGTATTCTACAAATGTGATGACTTTTCACTTGGCCCTTGCTGTCCAGGGGACAGATCATGCTGAAGGGGCAGAAGTCATTAAAGGCTGGTTAAAAGAGTTATCTGAGTTAAAGAGTTGACTCCCTGTTGCAAGGAGCAGTGATGTAACAGCAGTGATGGATAGATAAGTGTTTAAAATAAGCCAGCTAAGAGTGGTTGATTGGTTGGCATTGTTGTAATAAGCCAGGAGGAACCAAGCTTGGTGGAAGGAGGTGCAGAGCAGCAAGTGGAAGATTTTCTGTGAGCGGTTTGGATGTGAAGGGTGTGATGATAGAGCAATCAGTGGCTAAGCACAAACCAGCGGCAAGGTGGGGTGGAAGAAGAGGGGGTGTAGTTTAACAAACCCTGTCCCCCAAGGGCAAAATAATCTGAAAAAGCAGATAACTCTCCTGGGTTGTTTCTCAGGAGGGTGTTTAAGGGATGGAGAACATCTCCAGACCCACATAGATGATACAGAGGAGCCTCTTTATGGTGAAGAGCTAGCTCAGGGTGTCTACATGCGGGGTTAGCCTGTGGTGGAGGAAAGCCAGTGAAGCTGTTCCCAAAGCCACATTGTGCATATTCACTGCTGCCAAAGAGGCCTGGGGTGTATGGCAAACACGCCAGCATGCTGGCTAGCTGGAAGCTGGCTTTCTCCCCAGAGAGGCTGCAAGCTGCCTCCTTAGCAGGAGGGCTGGCCCAGTGCCTGGTTGCTGCTATGCCTCTTCCAAGGCCTCTGGGCTGCTGTGGCGAGGTCTTTCTGGAGAAGGATGCTTATGTACCTGACATGGCACATCTCGCACTGTCCGTCCCAGATTAGTGCCTGATTGCCACTGCATGCTGTCTGCTCATCAGGGCAGCCATGTCTCTAGGCTGTAGGAAAAAATGTTCTTATAGCGTAGTGATGAGTCTGTGGAAAATTTGGCCTGAATGGAATGGTCAAAACTCAGTGGAGGGAGAAGAGTTTTCAGTCTCTTTTGTATGTGTGTGTAGCCAGGAGCTTTTGTCACCTGATGTGAGCCCCGGGAGGAAGGGACTTGTCCTGGTGTGGGAGATGCTGCTTTCTGATCTGCCACTTCTCTGATTTGGGTGGCATTGGCTACCACAGCATGAGCGAAGGCACAGTCTGAGCTGGCTGGAGTACATTGAAGCTCCTGCAGGCTTAGCAGCAGTGGCTCAACAGGGATCTTGTGATACAAGGATGCTGTGATTTGCCACTTCTGCTGCTGGATGTCAGTGTATTTTTAATGCCTCAAGGGCAGTGTTTGGCTGGGGAAAGAATTCCAGAAATGGCAGATTGTACTCAATTTGGTGATGTAATTAGTAACATAATTATAAATTGCCCAATGCCAGAAGAATATTGTGGCTAACAACAGTCTGTGCCATGAGAATGCATTTGGATTATGGCTGCCTGTTTGCAGGGCTCCACCAGCAGGTAGAAAAGACCAGATCCTGGTGGACCCTTCACTCACAGGAAACCTCTGAGTGAGTGGCTGGTGAAGTGATTCCTGTAGCACTCCAGCAGTATGGGCTGGGTTAGCATTACAATGATCTCCTTGTTTTCTCCTTTTCTCCTTGAAATCCCGGCTGCATGGACCATAGACATCATCCTCATTTTCCCCTTGAGATCACAGGTTTTCCGCAACCAGGGAATGCTACTGACTGTGGGTGTGTATTGTATGGGGATTTTAAGCATTACAACCTGTGAGCATTCTCATTTCTCTGCGGTGTATGGCAGAGATGGCACAAGCTGGCTGGTCTCCACCATTAGTGTCATGAGTGATGGTAAAGGTCTGATGACCTTCCTGGAGGTGCTTGGGGCAGAAGAGGAAGGAGCAGGGAGCCCAATAAGTGGAGGGTGCACCTAATAGTGTGACCGGGCATTTTTCAGCACAGTGATTTATGCTTGCATGGGCACCCATTGAAATGGCTGGATCTGGCCATATGCCTCCTGTTATAGGCTTAAGGTCTTCGTTCAAAATTCTGGCATGAAGACTTCTCTTATTTAATGTAACTTTAAAAAAGAAAATATTGTTTTACTGTATGAGGAGAGATTATGAGAGCAAAGATGGCACTTTCTTGCATAATTGTCAAATAATCATCTCCTAAGTATGAGCTCTTAAATAGCTTAGTAGGTGTGTTTTAAAGCAAACATTTGTTGTAACTTACTCCAGAGTTTCCAGCACATGGCTTTAGATTTCTGTAACTTCATACTCTTCCGCCAGTCAGCTGAATAATTAAATAGCTAGCCTGGAAATTTTATTATCCAGAAAATCTGCAGTTGAGCATTTGTTGCACAGAAAATGGACACATTTCTTTTCCAGATACATTGGGACACAGCAGGGATCTGAATCTCCAGTGATTTCATTTATAGAAGTTTTCCAAGTGTTAAGTGATATTAAATTAAGTGAAATGAAACATTTTAGGTCTAAATACTTCACAACTCCCTATAAAGGGTTTCATCTATTATTGAAGTATAAGAGTTGCAGGCTTGCCTCTGCATTTTCAGCACATTGAGTGAATATTTAGCCTTAGGACACCTATTAAAGGTGATGAGTGTCAGTGTGCCCCTGTTCTACTTTTTCATCTGTGCAAGGTGAAATGCAGGCAAACAGCCTTTTCATTTCTTCATGTTCACAAAATGCCTCGCAGGTTGTTTTCCTCTGGCCCCTCTGCAGCTCTGTGCTGTTGCCAGTAGAGAATAATTTTTCTCTCAGAAATTATTTGTATTATGGGGTCTGGCACCGTATCTTCAATAATCCAGTGAGTAACACGCTGCAATAGGACCTGGCTCATAGAATGGGCCTGACACAACCCCATGGCCTTTGGCTTCAGAGGTGGACATGGAATGATTGAGGGCAGGGAATAAGTGCCTCCCAGGACAGAGATGGGATGAAGGGCTTTCTCTCAAGCTTTAGGTTTTACTTTAAAATCTGCCTCAAGTGAATCTTATTGAAAGCTGAAATAAGAACACGAATGACTAAACTTGCAGAAGCAGTGGGCACACAGCTGCTCCCCCTGAGCCAGCGCCTGTGTCCTGAAGGAGGTTTGCAAAAATTAGTACTTGCTGGTTTGCATGTTAGATAAGCCTTTAATATTTGACCCCCAAAGCCTACACCCTGACATTAGCAGGTGTTTATAGAGGCTGCAGTGAAGTAAATCTTGATACTTCACAGAGGTGATTGAGTTTGTTCTGATTTTGAATTGCATTGTAAGGGATACTCTCTACAGACTTGATCCACAGCTTATTAAAGTCACTAAAAGATTTCCGTGGGTGCCAGCAGGCTTTGGGTCAAGCATTCACGTGATAACAGTACCTTTTTAGCCCCCTGTCATCATTCAGAGCCAGTTTGTTGCAAGAATCCAACAGATTTCTAGGATACATAACTGGCTTTTGCAATTCTGCTAGCGATAATGTGGGGAGTTACCCACACTGTGTTAGGGTATAACAGATGGGGAACAGTGTGCTGAGAACAGTATATCGACAATGCAGGCACTGCTTCAACACACAACTCTGAACTTAAAAATATGTGTATTAGTTTGGTTAAGGTATTGCAATCTAATTGATCACTGAGTGGTCTTTTGAGAAGGGCATTTTGAGTCTGAGCTGAACGTTGCTCTATAATGGTTTATGAAGCATTGCTTGGGATGTCTTTCAAACAAACACCAACCAAATGGTGCCAACCAGAGCTCTGTGGGCTTCTACATTGGTTGGAATCTTTGAAGCCACTCATGACACAAACTGGTTCTGGTTGCTCTTGCCTGGGAGAGAAGGGCCTGTTGACACTTGACTCTCCCTGGTTTGAGGCACGTTTCCTTGATGATGGAAGAGGGAATTGCTCAGGACCTGCTGAGGCATCCAGTGATGCTTTCCCTGCCTCCAGGGAGGCTGCAGCAGTGGTCATCCTCCACCAAATCTGCAGTCTGGGTCTGTGCTCTGCGATCTTGCTCCTTTGCAGAAAGGGCCTCAATGACTTGCCCCAATTTTACATCCTCTTTTCACTCACTAAGGGTCACTTAACTGTGACATACTCTTCTCAAAACCTTTAGGTCACCGCCATAAATAGGATAATTGGGGTACAAGCATTCTTAGAGTTTCCATAAACCAATTGCTCTGGTTTGTAGTGAGGCACTGTCAGCGGAAAAAGCCATGCTTGTGCAAAGTTCTGTGAAGTGTTTTCTCCACCACTCTGGACCACGTTTTGCGCTGAAGTCCATGTCCTGGGAGGATCTCCAGTATTTTGTCCACTGAATAATGAATCTTTCTTCCCCTGGTATACACAGGCCTCTTCAGTTGGTCCATTCATCAAGCATGGTCTATCTCCTATAAAAGCATACCCTTTTCTCACATGTCCAAGTCCCTGGAAACGTATTGTGTCTACACCTTCAAAGGTTTGGTGATTTCCAAATCTCCTCCTTCACCTTAATTTCTGTGTTCAGTGATTTGGCCACTCCTTACCTTGGCCATGCTGCTTCAAAAGACACACAGGAGAAAACTTGCTGCTTCTCAGACAGAAACCACTGGCCCATGGCTTTCTGCTTTGCGTGGCAGTAGCCAAGACTTAATAATAATTTGTTTTCACTTGTTTTGAGAGATACACTGCACAGCCCCATGAGCAAACACTGACAGCAGACACACTGCCAATGAAGGAGCTGAAAAAAGTTCTCAAGTAATTAACTATTTGAATTGAGATATTATTTACCTGTCTCAGAAGAAAATCAGGAGGGAGAAATCAGGGTCTTTCTCTGCAAGCAGGGTGAGAACAGGGTAGCCGTGTGTTTGAGAGAGCCTGATGGAGTTCTGGGGCAGCAGTGGACTCCAAACTTAGGGTTGTTCTCAGTGCCCTAATTCCCACCACACTGCCTGCCTGCTTACAGCCCATCTGTCTGTCAGGTAGCACTGGAAACAGCATTTATTTCATTCCAGCACATTCAAGTGACTGAGGAGTCCCCAAAGACAGTTGAACTATTTAACGTGTCTCACAGGACCTACTGACAGGTTTTTGCAGTCTCTCCTTAGGAAGTTGTGGCTGCTGAGGGACTGTGGGAAGCAGGAAGCCACCAGAGTGGGAGGTTGGCAACCCAGACTCCTGCCAGGGAAGCACCATCTCTGCTCCCCATGGAGCCACCACCAGCCACTGCTAGGGGGCAAGAGGTGAGTCTGGCTTCATCGCCATGGGTTTGCCACCTGCTGATGCCCTGTGCTTTGCTTGAAGTAATTTGCATGGAGAATGTTGGCTGCATGGATATTTTTATGGTGATAAAACTATAGAGATGAACTGGGACAGTGAATTGAATCAAGGGAGTGGCTTTCAGCTCCTGTTCCCTTGCAAACAGCTCCTGCTCTATTTATAGCTGCAGGTATGTGCGTGCATTGCTACGTGTTCACCTCTTTCTGAAAATCAGATCAAATCTTCCTGGCACAGATGATTCCCAGTCCATGTTTCCTTATTCATCAAAGACCACGGCATCATTTTTCATGCCTAAGTCATAGCTAGAAATGCATGAAGCAGGGCTTTTTTCAGCTGAATTAAGATCAAATGAGTAGGAGGTGCAGATACAAGTCTTTGATGTAGACAAACCAGGAAAGCTCTCTCCATGGTGAGGAGATAGCCACTCTCTCTTTCCCAGCACAATTCAACTCCATATTCTTATAAACTGATTAAATAATAACTTAAAAAAATGTTTCCTTGAGTGCTTATTGTCTTTCTGATCACTTCAGAGCTGTCTATTGAACTTCTAATGAGATCTCTGTACTCTGTCTCCACAGTACTGCTAAAGGAGCTGTAACAATAATTAATGGCATTGCAACCAGTCGTATTTTATGACCACTTCTAAGGCTGGCCAGGGAGAAAATTGTATTTGGATTTTGGCCTGCTGGTTATAATCAAGCTTCCAAAGCACTTTTAACTTGCTTAAATACCTGTGAGCCTTCATCTAAAGTAATTGTTCCTATTAGTCATGAGGATGTATCGCAGCCAGTGATTATCTTTCGAGCAAGTTTTATGTCTGGGTTGAGCTGTAAATTCCCATGACACGGTGGTCAGTGATGAGCCCCGAAGGGCTGTGCAGGGCAGAGATTTTGCTGGTTACAGAACTGCCTGTAACTTTTCTGCATGTTTTATACAGAATGGGGAAAAGAAAAGGGAAGAGATTCCCACGGTGGCAGGGATGGAGGGGAGCAGCTGAGGGTTCACTTGGCTTTGCAGGATTTCAGGTCATGGCTGGTCTGCAAGGGAGGTGGGAGGCAGCACTGTAAGTTTTGTCAATACAAATCTCTTTGCCAATCCAAAGTAATGTAGCCATACCAAAAATCATGCCAGATGCTGCCCAGACTCACACTGGCTGAATTGCTGCTTACACTTGTGTACCAGGTTGAAAACCTTCAGCTGCCTATGTGCAGATGCAGTGGATGAATGGAGTCCTTCTCTTAGGACTCTTTCAGAAGCCAAACAAAGCAATGTACTCTGACCCGCATAAAGTAGGAGATTCTGTTTGGGATTTGGGGGTTTTCTATTCTGTTTATCTCCTTACCTGAAGAGGTGTCCTTGCCTGTTTGCAGCACTCTCTGCTATGGCTGCTGAGTCTTCTTCACTGGCTTCCCTGTCCCTCTTTGCCTCTCCTCTTTTTGCTCTTATAAAGCAGCTGGGTAAATGTTAGCAGAAAGGCAAGGTAGCCACATTCATATGGTGTTTCTCTCTGTCAGCTGCCCAGAGCACTGTGCAATTATAGAACTGAGACAAATAAATAAAATCTGGGTAAAGAAATAAAAAGAAAGTGTAATCTACAGTTTACAATCAGTTGCACCAAAAAGGAAAAGTTTAGCAGTTAATGGCTTGTCTAAATAAATACATCTCTTCAATGGCTTTGAGAATTCAAAAAGGCCAGACAAGGATAATGCCCTAAGGTGACCTCTTCTACTAACAGCACTGCTGTCTGATGTGTCTTAAATACATTCTTTTGTTTATTTATTAGCTTCATCAGGAAATTAAGAGATCCCTTCAATATGTTCTTTTGGTCCAACGCAACCTTTCCCAAAGGACTGGCATATCTCTTGCAGGCTGGCTATCACAACTAGGTTTGGAGAGATAAAATTCAGGGTAGATGGTGATGAAGAAAGAGGCAGATCTTTTGCACAGTGTTAAAAGTCCATTCCCCAGAGACCGTTCTGCTTGGTTGCATGGTTGCAAATAAATAGGAGAGAGAGATGGAGATTGGCTGTGCAAACGAAGAACTTCGTCTCTCCCAGCAGAAATTTGTGCTGAAATTCTATGTGCTGGCCTAGGCAAGTGTTGCCTAAATGGCATGGTCTGATCTCTGTTTAATTCCCACTGTATTGCAAGGTGTGGAGACCATGGTGGGTCAGGCACCCCAAACGCCCAATGGGGCCGATGCTGTCCCAAGTGTCTGCAGTTTTCTGCTCAAGTCTCTTATCTGTGGGGTGTCTGTGCAGGGTGGAGCAGGGAGGCTTTGGCTGGGGGCACAGACCTGGTTAGCTGTGGAAGCAGCCCTAGAGGGAAAATGTTAAAGGGTGAGAATTGAGTCTGAAGGGAGGCTGGAAATGGCTCTTTGTGCTCCAGCTGGTGGGCAGGTCTGAAGCCAGGAGGAATTTTGGGCTGAAAATCAGCTGAATAGGGCTGGAAGAGCTTTAGGAAAGTAGTAATGACTTCAAAGAGTGCAGGTCAGCATTTTTTGTCCAGGAAACTAAAATGAATACTTTGACTAAGTAGGCAACCCATGGTACAGAAGAGGTGTCAGCTCCATAGATGTCAGGATCTGGTGGGAAATTTACAGACTGGAAATTCAATTTCAGATGTTTTCGATGCTTCAACTGGTGGCAAGTCAGTGAGGTTTGTGTCTTAAATTTTTAGGATAGAACCTAAAAGCCCCTGTCGCTATCTTACCCTGTCATATCTTTTTCCTACTATCAGCATTTTGCAGTAGTTTTAATGACATGGATAGAAGTTATCAAAGAATATTCATTAGATTTAAAAAATGGGCCCCATTTAATTTCTCTAAAAGTGACAAATAATAGTTGTTGCACCTTCCTGAGGGCAGCAATAGAGCAAGTTGATAAATATCATCATGTTTTTACTTTGAATAAACAGCTTTTTTAGTCCTTAAGGGGGAGGCTGTGCTTCCATTCAACTGTTAAATTTGACATAAACCCATGATTTTTGTCTTTGGGGAGAGGTTAAGCCCAAATAACACAGTTGAAATCTCAGGTTTACCCAACATGGTGTTTCTGATTGTTCTAGTCAAGGATGCTGCAACACTGATTTAAGCTAACCACTAAACGTGGATCCAGTTCTTCCTGTAACATTTGGGTTCACCTTTATTCCTAAACTCTCGCTGCTTTAATCTTACCATAGAGGATGATGATCCAGTCAAAGCTGCCTAGTGAAGTTCTTTCTGTACCTCTTTATCAGCAGAATTTGCCTTGATCACCATGTTCCTTCTATTTGTCTGCTCTGAGAGTAACAGCTCGTAAAGTAAGACAAGAGAGGGGAACACCACAGTATCTCTCTTCTGAGCAGTCCTTCCAGACTCCTTTACTTTGTTGTAGGACAATTGGGGTGCAGTGCCCCTTGAAATGACAAATTGAATAATAAGTCAGGTTTCCCAACTTCAGATGCTGCAGCAAATCAGCACAAACAAATACAATGAAAATAATTAAAGTTCAAATAGAAACTTGATATCATTAAAGATTTGCCATCATATCCAAGCAGACCCACAGCAATTACAATGCACGAACAGTAATAGGAGCCTAATGGTTGCAAAATGTTCTTTGGATTAATTGGCTTTGGCAGCTTACACACTCACATGATTTTCTACATTTTTGCCCATCCTGACAATCATTCTGTGCTCTAGGCAATCTCTGCCTGAGCTGTCTGTCTTTATAACCATCACATTATTCTGGCTTTTTGAACATCATAGTGCAGTAGTTTGCCTCTCAGCATCCAGTATAGTTTAATCATGTCCTTATTTGCACACTATTGTGCAGAGGATAGCTGCTTCTTTCCTTTATAGAGAAGCACGTTTGCACAGGGAGGGCAGTGGTGCTCCTGGAACCATGAAAAGTGAGTGGATGGGCCTGTGGGTCTGTGGTCAGTGACTGATCTCACTGGGGGGGAGCAACACTCAGAGATCACCACCAAAATAACAGAAGAGCTTAGCATAGGTTAGGGAATAAATGCCAAACCATGGCTATTTCTGTGTGAATAGTACTCAGTACTAAAGAACGCAGAGCAAGGACTAGGAGCGTAGCCTCCAAACCCACTTCAGTTTGATAGACTCATTCCAGCGTTTGCAGAAATGCAGTTGTGGTTAGGAAACATCTTTCCTCCTAATTCCGCAGGAAGTCATTGTGCTCAGCTGGGAGGCTCCATGTCAGCAAGACCATGACCCCGTGGCAGCACGTACCTCATGTAAGGGGCACCACACCAAATGAAGGCTTGCCAAAAGGCAGAAGAAGATTTTATGGCATTATAGCTCTGTCTTGGCAACAGCTGAAGCTCTTGCATTGAATTGGATGACACTTTAGCATGCACTTAAGTGCCTTGCCACATCAGGGTCTAAATTGCTTGAAATAAGGAAAGATGACTTGGCACTGACAGGTCACAGTACAGCAGTGACCTTTAAAAGTTAGAGTTATCTAAGGAAATTGATACTAGTGCCAGCACTAAAGTAAGCCTGTAGTAAGATGAAGTGTTTCAAAAGACTGGTAGAAGCACTGCTTTTTAGAGCTCCTAGCTGTGTTACGCAAATGTTGCAATATGGTCCTATCAGTAAGATGCTCTCGCTTCAGAAAAGAGCAGTGGTGTTTCTGGTATCTTACAAAACATCTTGAGAGAATTGAGAAAAATGTCCTCAAACCCATGTACAAGCAAATATGTCAGCTCGGCTCCTGCAGGTGATGTGGGTTTATTTCTGTTGCTATGAAGCTCTGCAGTGTGCCAGGCTGGGAGCAGTGGACACCACTAGTAACTGCAGGGAAACCTTTCGCCCTGCATGCAGAGCAATGCAGGCACTGGAACTTTGAAATCTGGGCTTGTTTGAAGCTGAAACTCGAAAGCAAACCTCCAGCAATGTGAACCTTGTTTTGCCACTCCTGCCCACCAATACAGGGCTACAACTGAAGCTGCACCATCTCTTTGTGGCTCTAGACTCGGAATAAAGCAAAAGCTGGGTAAAAGGATCCTCATTGGGTGCTGTTCCTAAGATGGGAGGGCACCATGCCTGTGGCAGGCAGAAGCTCTCACTGGTGGGACTGGAGGTGCAGCAGGGCCAGGTCTCCAGCACAGTCACCTTCAGTTGCCAAACAGCCTTACCCCAGACACTTTCAAGCGCTGCTAATGTTTGTAGTAACTTCTTAAAATTTTCTGGTCTGGAATTTGAACTGGAATAATCCAGAATATCCCATCCTGCACTGTTAGGGCTTCTTCCAGCTTTCCTGTACCGCACAGACAGCTTTAGGATGGTGATCCTGTCAGTATGCAGATATGATGTGAGTATGCTGTAGCTCTACCACACCTTCCTGTATAACAGCTGATAGCTGGAACAGGCCCCAGAAGGCGCTGAACTCTCTCTTGAGTGTCAAAAACCAGCCATGGGCTGATGCTCTCCGAAGCAAGCTTTGCATGACCAGGGGAGCATGGGGAGCCTGCACTTCCTGTGCTCCTTCATGCAAAGCCCATCAGCCTGGCTCTGCGTAGGACTAGAGCATGTGCAGTGGTGGGGACCCTAATGGCAGAGACCACCATGAGCCCCAGCCCCATCAACAGCCTGTGCTGAGGAGCAGCAGTGGGCACAAGAGACAGGGCAGGATGCCAGTTTGGAAGCAAGTGTTCTTTTGGGTTGTGAGTAACACAAGCCAATGGGGCCCCACTACCTGGAAACCTCTGCTCTATGATCCAAATTACTAATCAACTAGCCTGGCATAATTCATATGCCTTCTAAGAAATGCATTCATTTTCAGAACCCAGTGCTGAAGCCAAGGTCTCATTTGTGACGCACCCAGACAGTATGGTACGTTGTCTTTCTGTGACAGTCCTTTAAAGAATGATTAAACAAATGTAAAAGGCAGACGCGAGTGCCGAGGTCCCATCTGTCTGAGAAAGAGTCAGAAGTTAATTTCAGTGACTTCTACAACATGTCGCCAAATTCCAGTGGCAGCAAAGCTAATTAAGATGGAGTTGGTCCAAGAGCGCAGTGGTGTGTCAGTGGTATGGAGAACACACTGCCACAAAGGCACAATCAAACTGCAGTTACGCTAACGAGCCAGTCGGCACTGGGTATTCAGAGCCTGTGAGGAAGTGTTAAGCAACATAATTAACTAGATATCTTGCTGCCATTGATAACTTCATGAATATTTCATACTCTTTCCCCACCAATCTGTACTGACAACTTCTGACACAGAACTAGCTGGGGTAGAATGCACTTAATATGCAATTGCTGTAGCTGGGAATTTATCATCAGACATTATTTTCTTAGGAATGCTCCTATAGGAGCCTGACCAGCTACTCAGCAACTCAACTGAGCTCCACAGGCCAAAGAGCAAACCCAGACCTTCTTTAATGAGTGTTTTATGGTCCTGATAACATAAAGCAAGTCGGCAGCATGGTTCTGTAGCTCTCATTAGGGAATGCTAAATTAGCAGGTCCCTGAGGATGGCAGCTCCAGCTCCTTGGGGTCGTGCCGAGAGAGCAGATGCACCAGTGGTGGCTTCTTTGCTGATGGAAATGAGTTAACTGTGTGCAAAATTGGCTTGCTTTTTGAGGGGGATGATGTGAGGGAGGTTGTGTGTATGTGTGCAGGCTTTGGGGTTGATTTCTTGTGTTTTCTTCATACCCAGCTCACTAAAACTACCCTTTTAAAACCACCCCATGTGAGGTTACAAGGTGTGGCAGTGGGGGCTCAGCTGCAATGATCTCTTGGTGATAAAAGCTACCCAAGAGATTGCTGCAGCCTCTTTCTGGAAAGCCCGGTGTGGAAGACTGAAGTATTTGAGATGTTCGGTCCAGGGGCATCTGTGGGGATGTACTTTTTGCACCAATCTGAGTTGAGCGAACAAATGAGGTCTGTCTGGCAGTTTTACTGCAACTCCCAGCAAAAATGAGTCAAAGGCTATTTTACTTGGATAAAATGTACAAGAAGATGATGAAACACTGAGGAGTGAGGAGATGGGGTGTTTGTGCTGCTGGAGGTGCAGCAGGAGCCTCTGCACCCGCTGGGGCAGAGGTAAAGTAGGGTCAGTTCAGGGGAAGAAAGCTGAAAACCTGCTGGGAAAGCTTCCTGTGGCTCGGCAGGCGAGAGCCAAAGGCTCACTCTCTGTTGAGACTGCTCCCCAGTGCCGGGGTGGGTTGGAGCCAGCGGTTACCATACCTGCGGTGATGCAGATGGCCTGTCCAGCCACAGGACAGCGGCTGTGGGTGGCAGGAGCCCAGTGACACCTGCAGATGTGAGTCAGCCCGTGGCCCCCGCTGCGCCTGGCTTGGGATGCTTGGGATGCACTGCCTGAGGTCGTGCGAACCAGCACACCCGTGGCAGCACAGCCCCGGTGCCCCGGGAGTGAGTAATAGGATAGGTTTTCCCCTTCCTTTTGTTTGTTTTCACAAGTCAAACATGAGACTAAACTTTGCTTTGGAGAGGCTGTGCGGTATTCCTGGGCTCCCCATTGGCCACAGCTCCTGGGTGGCATCAGGCATCTCCCCTGTGTGTGCAGGACTGCCCTTACCCAGAGAAACACCAAAGCCTAGGAACTGAGACCCGCAGGATTGCAGGCACTGACAGGATGGGGGGCTTCATCAGCAGTCTCCCAACAATGGTTTTTACTTGATTCTCCCCAAGCCCAGCTCCAAGGACTCTCAATGCCTCCACCAGACAGGCTCCAGGTCTGGTTATCACATGGAAAAAAACCCAAACCTTTTTAGTAGAGAAGAAGGAATTGTAGCTTCAAATTAAAAGCAAGCTATATGTTTACATAAACCTCTCGCTGTTAAGCCAAGCCTGTGATTCAAGGGGAGGGTCTGGGTTACTGAGAGTGAAAGCAGATACTTTCCTGTCTTGTCTGAGTTCCTGTGTTCACAAATCCCGTAAACACGCCACAGGAGGTTGGCAAGTCCCATGCTCACACCTCTTCCAGCCTGCAGTGGAATAAGCGGTAGTGATCTCAGTCCTATCAGGGATATCTCAGGAAGGGCACTGATCCCTCTTTTTCCCTCATTGGATTTATACCTGCTGCAAGGGGGCTGGGAGCAGAAAGGATGTGCATGAAGTAAGGAGTCTGGGGAGACCTCTCTGGCCATGAAGTTGTGTGGCTTCATCTAATGCCCTTCATTTATAGTCTTTGTACTGATCTCTTCAAAGATTTAAGGGGTTCAGCCATTAGTTATGTTGCTGTTTCCAGCCCACAAAATGGGTTACTAAGGAACACAGAGAAAAAAATAATCACAACAGAAGTGTTCTGCATCACTGTTCCCCTGTGTGCCTGTATCAAAATTGTTGCTGCAGAGGAGTTGGTGCTCCTCAGGCTTGGCTGTGGAGCTGGCAGGAGCGGGTGGCAGGGATGCCAAAGAGTCCTTTGGCTGGTGGAACCAGGCAGCATTGAATGGGTGACCTGGGGAGGCAGCAGGAGTATTCTCCAGGAAGAAGGAGTTAGAAAATCAGCTGTCAGGGAGGGTCTGCCAGGGCCTGATCCTGCCTAGGGGCAATGCACCAGCTGCCTCATCTACCCAAGTCCCTTCCAGCCCTGCAGCTCTGTGTTTCTGCACTGTGAATGCTGCTGACATTCCCATATGGCAGCAGGCAGCAGCCATTACCCTGTGTTAAATCAGTGACATCCTGCTCTGCGTGTGCAACTGGCTTCACTCGGACAGGCTGTCTCCATCAGCAGAGCTAGGAAAACCACAAATTCCCACAAATCGTATGTTCCCAGGGATCTACAGTGTGCTCAGAGGAAGAGTGTGATGTTTTGTGAAGGGATGTAGGGGATCGGTTTTGTGTGAGGGGGAGGTATGCTGCCTGTGTGCCCTGCATTTGCAGCATAACCAGGGATAAGTGGCCTCACATGAGCCTCTTGCTTCCACTGCCAGGTTTGGAGACTTGGGTGAACCACAAATTTGCATTTTACAGCAAAACTGGCCAGGGTTGTGCCTCAGTATGTGGAGGCTGAGCCAGCTCCTCTACAGGCACAGGATCAAGTGGATGGTGTCCATCCAAGTGTGACCCACAGAGATGTTAAGGTGGGGGAGCTGGGAATGTGGCTGGCAAAGATGCTTGCATTTTTAAGAGGAATTTGAGCCATTTCTGCTGGCATGTACTTTGCCTCTCTGTACAATGAAATCAATTTCAAATTTGATGCGTGTTTAAGCAGCACTTAATCAGAAGGGTCAAATGTTAATACTATATAATTTATTTCACCTTAGTTAACTTTCAAGCAGCACAGCGCGAAAGATTAATTTTGCATCTCTGTATCGCCTGTGCAACAGGAGCAGCAGCATTGGCGCAGAGAATGCAAGTATCTTCTTACATTTTATTCAGTTGAGTTCATTTTTATCTCTTTAATCATAAAAAATATAAAAACAAGATGATATTGCCACTGGTAATTGTGTAACAAGCCACTGGGCAAGAAAGAGCACACTTCAAGTTGTGGTATAAGCAAAGGATATTCTGGGGGTATTAATGACCTTGAGTATTGAAGCTGAGAGAGTGAAACAAATGTATGGGGTTACAATGCATTTAAAATACAGGAGGGAAATAATAAATCAGCTGAATAGTTGTAAGGAAATTGAAAATTGTGGAGAGAGAGTAACAAAACTGTGTGGAGATTGAAGGACTTATGCCTGTTGCTAAGAATGGTAATGAGAATATGCAATTTGAATAGGTCTAAACTGCCCTTGAAATATCATTATAACTTATTTGAGAAGACATTTACCATTTGTATGATTTCCTCAAATGTAATACATTTCCTTGCATCTTTGCTCATTCAAAGCATCTGAAATATGTCTGAAATAAACCCTTATTGGAGTTGAAAATAACATAATGTTTCAGGAAATCAAATCAAGAGCATTTTTTAATCAGTAAGTCTTCCACAGGAAAGTATCACAGAGTAGAGACACAGTAGCATGATCCAGGTTAATTTCCTTTCCTTTTTTTCCCCCTATAAATAAATGACCAAGGGGAATGAAAAGCCTCAGTCACTTTACAGAAGGAATCGGTGCAGCAGTGTTCTACTGAACATCAAAATGCTGAGTATTAGCTTTGTTAGTGCTTCTTATTTCTCTCTTTATCACAGTTAGCTGTGACCAAATGCCTGGACACACTCACATTTGCTACTGTTGTTCATGATGGGTGTCAGCACAGTAATTGGGAATGCTGGGGAGGCAGCAGGGAAGCCAAAGAAGCAGAGCAATTTAGGACTTAATCCAAGGGTTATCAAAGTCAATGGAAACCATTACGTGGGCTCCCACCATCTTTGCAAAGACACAGTCCCTTCATTGTAACTACATCTGAGTAAGTGCAACTTACTTAGGCGTTACTTAATAAACTTGAGCAGAGGAACAGAAGAAGAAATTTTCTTGAAAGTATGTGCCAATTTCCCAAATACTATTTCCAGCAAAAAGGCCACTTAACAGCCACTACCCTTGCAAAGAGAAGAGGAAAATCAAGTCTTCCTCACTCCACAGTGCCACAGTGCAATGAGTGCCAGTAAATGGCTCTGAAACAGGGGTTCTGCCTTGCTCCATGTCTTCCTCCTTTTATAAATCAGTCATGTTCTGATAAACTTCAAACCAATGTTGTAAGCACCTTCCAGACAGAGATAGCTGTGTCTTGGAGATTGCTGCAAGTCACCCACTAGAAAGGAGCAGATTTTATCTTAAAAGGTGTCTGTGAGCAATACTTTAGTAATGCAAACTTATTTTGAAGGCTTTAGTGGTTTTTTTTAATGCAACCCTCCCCAGTAAGGTCCTCTATGGACTGAGAATGAGTGGGAAGATGTTGCCTTTTCCCATGTAGGCACAGGTTGCTTCTTTTTAACAACTCTTCCTCTTTGCATGTGTAAAGTCCAGACTTTTAACTAGCTGTGAGGAGGCATAGGACCAGAAAAGAAAGTGGAAGTAAAGGCAAAAAGAGACACGGTTCCTTCCATCCAAAAGAGTGCTGGAGTTTCCTCTCTCTCCCTTTTTTAAAGATTCAGTGCACAAAAGTCTGGAAATCAAACTTACGGTTCCCCCAACAGCCATAACTCTGCTCCTGGCAGAGAAAAAGCAAGACATAAATATAACCTCATACCCAGCAGTACATGCGACATATGTGAAAGGAGGTAAGTTATGGGTGCTATGGGAACCATGATTTTGAATGTCCTGACTTGTGAGTTGAAATTCTCTAGTCCAATATTCTGGGTAGTTTCTTTCTTTTTTTGCACTCTGTAGTTATAAAGTGTACCACACCTCTTGCCTCTCCTTTATGCTGGCACAGAAATTTGGATCCTGTAAGTGGCTGAAGATTGTTCTTCATGAGAAGGTGATCACAATTATCATTCATAGATTTTCAAGACTGGATTCAGCTTTCTTTGTTTCACAAACCTTTACACTGATCACTGTCATTCACCTCTAAAATGAAAGGTGAACCAGGAGCACCTGTAATGTCTTTAGTAATCTGGTGGGAGCCTTTGATGGTCCTCAACATGGGCATGTGTGTGCTGTACCTGAACCTACTCATACATGGGTATATGTGTGGAGGTGACTGTCCTTCAGCAGCATGCCTAGGTGTCCATGAAGTAAAAGGCATAATAGGAGATCACAGTGCCTGTTTGCTTTGAGTTTTAGCACTTGTACCTTTAGCGGGGCAGAGCTGGGTTTAGTTACGTCCCACCAGTTTGCTCTGTCATCTTTATGCCAATAAATTTGAACATCTCTTTCAAACTCCTACTTTATTTTCCCAGATGAGGCTTTCAGACATTTTGAAGATATTTGCTAAGTGTCATTAAAAGAAATAGTCTACTGTGCTTTGAATTTCAATTGGACTTGGTATCCTAAGGAGTATATACTGAAGACTTTCAATAAATCCCTGACATAGCTATCCTGTTCTCTTACTAGTGATACTGATCTACCATTAAAACAAATTTCACAGCAATTATCATAAAAAAACCCTAGGATAAAATAATGACTGCTGGCTTTCCTTTAAAATAGATTTGTTAAACTGTTAGGATAACTTGTCAGCTCTGGATACGATATCTGCTGCCTCTCTTCCAGCTATGAGCATCTCACACTGAGAAGGGCAATGAGAGGAGGGTGAAATCAAGGGAAGATGCTATTCAGGAGCTGGAATGCAAATAAGGTTTTGCAGACTTGTTTTAGCATGGTGAATAAGCAGTAATCATGACCATGGGGTATATGTGTGAAGATGCATGTATGTATTTATACCAGGTGTATATATGTGAAGGCAGAATACAATGTCTCAATAATTTCCTCCTGCTGCTCCTCAGATCCTGTAGATAACTACGTATGTTCTGCTTGTGGAGGTAAAACATGCATGCTCATGCTGCATCTAAGGAAACATCTGTGTTGTTCTGTCAGGTCAGAGTTTGTCTTTTTGAGTCTGGTTGTTTCCAGGACTGCTTCAGCCCCCCTCCTGTTGCATGTCCACTTTAAGCCAGGCCAAGTACAGGTTACAGAACTTTTGGGTTAATGAGTGTTTTGAAAAAAGAATTAAGTTTCAGTTGAAGCTGAAAGCTCTTTAATTACATTAAAATTCATCCCTGAGAAGGACAGTGTCTCAGATCCACATGTGTCAGTGCTTTGCTCGTCAGAGATAGATTCAGAGGTGCTCTTAAAGGATCTGTTGATTTGCAAGCAGCATTTGTAAAGCTGAGTTTGTGCTATATCACAGTGTTAAAAATACATCCGAATGCCAGGTCATCTTCTGTATATCCTGCCTGACTGCAAATCTTCAGTGCTGTACTCCAAGTATATTTAACCATTCCAGACTTACTAAAGGCCTACGTAAGAAGGAATAATGCAGTGTAAATAAGCTCTGGCTGACTTTCTTTGCAACACTTTGTGTAAATTTAACATGCAAGTCAGGTGTCATGGTAGCTGTTAGAAATATGTAATGCTGACAGTATTTGGTAATAAAATAATAATCGCTGCATGTGTCTCTGATTGAAAGAGATTCACGTCTTTTTGAATCCCTAATTGTGTGCCACACTACATTAGTGACAGATAGTTCATTGTCTCCACCTTTCAGAGATTGGAAATTCAGAGCAATATGCAAGGCGTTCCAGAAATAAGCCGGTTTAATGAAGCAGCAAATTAGACCCTTCTCTCTTTATTTAACATACAGTCCCTTGAATTCATCAGAGTTCATTACAGAGGTGCAAAATAGAAAAGAAGCTGCAAAATTCATTTGTGATTAGAGCTAATGATTTTGAAAATGGCTTTTCATATTTTCCTAGATAACGGCTATTATTTATTATTAAATTTATGTCACGTTTCCTTTAATGAAATTACATCCTCTCCCTTCCCTTGTTTCTATTGTTTATGGCTTGGGGTTTATAAAGCTAATAATCATAAAGATGCTATATATTCCTTGCCAACTACAGTGCCTTTGACGTGGCTTCTGATAGCTTACTCTTGTGACTCATATCAGAAGAATGGTTTTAAAATTTCCCTCGTAGTTCAATCCCTCTATAACACTTGACAGATAATGAATCCAACTGATGCCTTTTCCCCCCATAATTTCAATCTTAGACATGGTCTGAGTAATGGACTTAGGGCTGTAAAGTTAAAAGAGGAAGAAAAAGTTTGAACAGCAAAGTGGAACCATGAAGAGCTCCTGCCTCTTTCCGAGGTCTGCTCTTCATCCCGCTCCTGGCAGGCAAATAGGTGCAAACTGAGGGAGGTTTACATCCACCGCTGGTGCACACTGCAGTGTGTCACTGACAGCACTAACCTGTTGAGGGCCGAAATGAAGGAACTGGGGAGTGGTGATGTTAATTTTTCTATTGTTTGCCAAATGTTATCCTTTGGGGGTGTACAAGAGCCAGTGCTGAGCACTCAGCTGCAGCTGGAGGTAGAATGGGGACCTCCTGGGAGTCCCCTTCCAGTTCACAGAGATCAGTAGCAGTTTTCCTGATTTTGTTGGTTTTGCCTTCGGTACTATCACAGCTTCCTGAAGGAGGGTTTGTGTCTTGGTATGAGTTTGATCAAATGCTTTTAGAATGCTTAATAATAATCAGAGTTGTTTAAGATAACACATTGTCAGCCTCTTAGCTCACATTATTAATAGTTAATGGTCCTTATTCTAGCATACCAGACATGGAATCACCATTTCAGACGTAAGATATTAAGTGAACCGCTTGTGTTACTTCTGAAAAGGACCACCTGAAATATTATTTATAATGACTGTTACTTTGCAATGCTCTTTGTTCCCAGCCTCTCCCTTGTTGCAGTGTTTTTTCTCTTTCTCCTCAATGTGATGAAACCTGAGTATGAATGGGAAAAGTTCATTTGTAATGCAGCCAATCCTGTGGTGTCAAAACGAGAAAGTTTGTGGTTATCATTTCCTCCTATGGGGAGTTTGTGGATGACCATTTCAGCTTTGAGAGAAACATTTCTTTGGCAGACCACATGCAGTCTCTGGGCAATCCAGCCCAAAATTTCCCCAAGCTAATCCTGTTAACCCGCAATGCCCTGGGTCAGACAGTTGCTCCTTCCCCAGGAGATGAGGGATTACAGCATTTATTCCAGAAGCTCTTTCTGGCTGGGTTTCTGATGAACCCAGAGATCGGTGCTTGTGCTTTTTTTGCTTCTAACTCTCTTTTTGCACAAAGAACACATGGGGCTCTTGTACGTGATATGTGACCAAGTGACCTTGCTTGTAAGTCTGTTAAATACATGACTAGGAATCAGCTGTAGCAATCTCCCCACAAAGCTCAAGCAACGGGAGGAAAACCTCATTATTCAATACCTTATTTCATGCTTTGGAAACAAAAGCAACAACTTTAGCACTTCCTCCTCTTACAGTTGTGCGGTTTCCATCAGTCTTTTCAACTCATAATGAGATTTAGTGTGGGAGAGAGATGGTTGTGTCAGAAAGACCAAGGTGTGGGATGTTTCTGATCAAAAAAACATACTGAAGTTTGTTGAAAAGAACCTTTTCAACGCCACCTTTTTAAAGGTCTTTGGCATTGTCCCCTGACTTATGCTACGTCAGGCGTGTGTTTGTGGAAAGTCTGTGAGATCTTACTGAGCAAACTTGCCAGAGATTTGCTCTACGCCAAAAGAAACGTCGTCCCATGGATGCTTGCAGCAGCCTTGGTTAACTGACGGATTAGGTCAGGCTGGAGACACTGAGAACACGCAGCTATTCTCCTTCCCTGCGTCACTGGGTAGAATTGCTGTTGCCAGCAGGCCAGGGCAGAGGAAGGGCTTTTTTCAGAGTGATCAGTATCATATCACAAAGTGAAAAGAATAAAGAACCCTCTGTGGCTGTGCACCTCCTGCACTAGATTAAATCTGAAAGCAGGAGTACAGTAAAAGTATGTTTTCTGCTAATAAACTGAGCAAAAGTGACAGGGAAGTCAGTGCACCATGGAGCATGCACCTTACTTCTTGCCGTTTTCCTGATGATCTTGTCTCACCCAAGGCCTTTTGCAGATGATTGCTGTTATCTCTTATTCCTGGTAAGGATGCAATGCAAAATATAAATACATGAAAGGTTAGGGTGCTATAAAGCTGCAATTACTCCTGAACTTTGTGGCTGTGCAGGAGTATAATAGTAATAAACCTTTGAGTTTGCTATGCAGCAATCCTTAAAATATTCTCAAATGGGGATTTTATATTCAGAAAACTTAAAAATGTGAACTAGTTTCTCCCAGCAATGACTAAATACCAAGTTAGGAAGGGCTGATAGGTGGCTTGAGCTGCAGAGATGGATGTGCACCCAGTGTACAGCATCCTGCAGCCCAGACCCAGACCTGCTCCAGCCTGTATGTGACCCCGTGCCAAAGGAACGGTTATTCTTTCTGCAGTCCAACCTGTGAAAGGACGAGCACCCTCAGCACCTGATCTCTGCAGGTCTCCACAGGCTGGAACATCCTACCCATTGTCTCACTGATCCCATCCTCCCCATTACCAACAGAGAAGCATCAGCCCATGGGGATTAGGACAAAAAATACCAGTGTGCAAGATTACACCAGCAGTAGCAATGGTTCGGTGTTCTCGTTTTAGCTGCTTTAGCCACTGTTAAACCACCACAAGGGCTGAGGCAGGCGCACACAAATACCTCAGGTCTTGCTCACTGCCAGTGCTGTGCCTCTGAGTGATACCTGCCTAGTGCACGGCAGGGCTCAGGACGCTGCTCTCCCTCCTCGTGCCCCAGCAAGCCAAGCTTGCAGCTGGGATTGCCAGCATCCTCAGCTACCACATCATCAGTGGAGCAAGTCCTGCTGCAGGCTGGAGCTGGCCAGACCATGCTTAGGGCCAGCACCTTCATGTCACCCCAGGACTAGCCTCAGCAGCCTCACGGGAACTACCATCAGAGCTTAGCTGTGCGCCTTAAAATGATTAATTTCCATACTCACACGGCCCTCATTAATATACCCGGGGCTCTAATCTTAATGAATCATGTAAAATGTTATGCCCTTTGGAAAGGCAAATACAACCTAAGTAATTAGGAACCACTTTTTGTTTTGTCTTGACGTCCAGCTCTGCCTTTCAGTTTGCTGCCTCTACATGCAAATTTTCTCAACACACCTTTGCCTTTGGAGCTGCAGTGAACTGCCAAGCCAGCTCTGATGCTAAGGTCATCCGCTGCGCCTGGAGCACCAGTGCATGTCTGGAAGTGTAGAAGCAGATGCTGGAGGAGATGGCAATTACTCATTTCCCAAAGGAGCATGTGAGAGGTGGCACTGACCCAAACCCAGCGCTGCTGTGAGAGTAACCTCAAAGGGGAAAAATACCATCAGGCAGGGCTAGGCAATGAGAACTTCTCTGGGGGTGCAGCAGCCTAATCAGGGCAGCTGAACCAGCTTGGAGGTCCCATGGTGCTGAGCAAAGAGCCACAGTGTGGCTCAGTGTGCAAGGGGCTCAAGCAGCAGCCAAGGTGCTGGGACAGCCCTGCTCTCCCCTTTGGGACCTCCGTGGCATAGCCCAGCCTTTGAAGCTGCAGCGGTCAGGGCTGATGCTGGGGGAAAGAACTGAGGATTTGGTTTGTTCTTTTTCAAAGGCTTTATTCCTTTGACAGCTGATCTGGAGTCAAACCTGACTGTCTGCTGAATCCAGCCCTTTTATATTTCCCTCTTTGAGATCTGACTTTGCACTTTACATACAGTAAGGGCAGGCTTAAGCTTGACTGTCAGAATAAAAGCCTTTTCTTTTTATATCATTTCCTTTCTGCAGTTCAAAACACCTCCAGCCCAAGTGATGTCAGCTTCAAAGGCCTCCCGGCACTGTGGCCAGGGCTTTCGCCTGCTGCAGCCTATTTCAGTGTCTCTTGATGTCTTGCAGATCTGAGGGCAATCTGTGGGGTTTCAGCTGTTTAAATGAGAGCTGTTAGGGTGCCGCAAAGAGTAGGGCTGTAGAAAACAGCAGGCATCCAGCCCAGTGTGCTGGGAACTGCAGTGGCGAAGCTGAGGCAAAGGGAGCTGGTGTTTCTCGTGCAGGCGGATTGCTCTGTCCTTCTACGGGGAGGGTCGTGATGAATTTGTCCTTGTACATAGAAACCTCAAGAGTTTCTTCAGTTTATGTTGGATTAGAGGAAGAATCATAAACAACCGCAGCCTTCCCAAGGCCAAAGGAAAGCCCCAGCTCTCTGGAGATTAGGTTGAACTCAAGTTAGGGTTTGGCTGTGGCGAAGATTGCTCTTCCTGTCCATATTCTGGGCAGCTTTTCTGGTAGGGGAAGTTGTTTAAGACACTGATGAAGCTGATAAAGTATGAAGTGATTTCTTTAAGTTTCTGATATATTGAAACACACATTTAACTTTGTTTTCCCCTAAGTTTGTGTTTAGTATTAAGCAAACAGGATTGTTCAGTTAGAAAAAATTATGTGCATGATTATGTTGCTCCATTTAGCCTTCTTTTCAACAAAATATCCTGTCTATGCAGTTGAGGAAAAGTAAAATACACCCCATGAAAATTGCTCCTGCTTTTTTTAAAAATCCATGCAAATTGCTGTCCATGTCGCACCAAGCTTTAATCAGGAAGGGCAGAACAAGGAGCAGATGTGGGGAAGGTTTCACTAATAACATTCATTCAGAAAAGAGAAGGAAACAGCAGGAAAAGGTGAGCGTAGGCTAACAGTTATGCATTTTCTTCAATGGAGGATACACTTCTCTATCTTTTCTCTGAGGCAATTATCATAATTACGTGAAGAAGGCATTTACCAGATTTCTGACTGAACAAGCTATCAGCATTGGCTACCAGAGGTAAGTCACTTGACATTACAGCAGTTAAACTCAAAGCACTTGCCACTTAAAATGTCATCTCAGACAAGACAATGAAAAGAGCTAGAACATTCCCAGCTGAGACTATCAACCTTGGCAGGATGAAGCGTGTAAGGACACCAAGATGGCAGATGAGAAAGAGAACTGAAATAGGTAAAACAGAAAAGGCTTTACTAGGGGATTTAAATACCCAAGTGGTCTGTTGAGAACTGATTCGTTCCTGCTCTTTACTGCATTTGGCAATGCAAAACTAAGGGATTGCTGGTTACATCACTCACTGGAATTTAGAGTAAACTGAAGGAAATATTTCATCATCTGTAGTGTAATTGCTCTGCCTTGCCGCAGGAAGTTGAGTAACTGCATTTAGAAAGAGATGGATTTAGAAAGAGCTGGAGCAGTACCTGCCTGTTCCGCTCTCAACACATCCGACAGGTCTGAAGATTGTTGTTCATGCAACCATGCACTGAGGGACCTCAAGCAGATGTCTCAATGCTTCTCAGAAACAGGACTCTTGAACCTCCAGCACTACAGGACAATTCTGGCTGGGCAATGACAGACATAAGAAAGCCCATTTCTGATTTATTCATGGAGTCGCTACACAGAGCGAACAAGGGAGGAGGCACTTTAGGAAATGGTGCTGTTCCCTGGAGAACAAGTGATGGACTGAGCTTAGAGAAACACTTTAATTTCTCACTGCTGCATGCTGCTGTCATGGCACTAAAGTATACTGGTCACTGAGGAATTCCAAAATTAGATATGCTATGATTGGAATTAATAGCAATTTAAAAGAAACAGCACTCTGCAAAATATGAATTATAGCTCTGTGTGAGCAACAACCTGCTGGTTATCCCACCCTGAAGCCCATGGAAGTTGGCTGCAGCTCATCTTCGGAATCAGCAGCTTTTGCATGGGGCTCTAGTTAAAGAACATGAGCGTTTTGAACATTTGGCATTATTTTTGTATTTTCAAGCCTTATTTTCAAGAAATAACAGTGTACTGGGAAAGGATTTGCTATGCAGTACTTGAAAATCCAGCCTTTAGAGTTCAAGACTGGAGACTCTTCCTGGGCAAACAGCCAGTCCCTCTCTAGGGGCAAAAGTCCGCTTACCCTAATGATCCTACCACATGTGTGAAAACTTTGGTTTGCCAGTCTGTCACTTGCCTTCTTTCCAGAGGGGTTACATCAGCTGGTATTACCCCGGCACAGGGTTAAAATAGATCTTTTGTGCCTGAGTGTATTGTCAAGGCAACAAGAAACAAAGTTATGGTCTTATTCAGCCATTCTCCACAAACGTGTTAACTTGAGGCAGAGCTATTTCTGTGGAGGGAACACAGGAGGGGGACTTCTTCAGTGATAGGAGACATTGGGGAAATGGGAAATGTCGTTGCCACATGTCCTTGAGCTAGTTTTGGTGTTTTGGCATAGTGAGTAGAAGGGGAAAAAATGCACTGTGTGACCCTGGCCAGCGAAATAGGTTGTGCAGATCCATGTTGTTAGCATGGGGACATTGATTAAAGAGGCAGGTCTGCGGTAGGGAGAGATGAGCCCACTTGTGTGTGCATGGCTTGAACCCTGTGCTGTGTCCCATGGTGACCCAGAAGACAAAATTAAGACAATATTCAGTACCCAGTAAAGTGGTTTTAAGAATGCAAAGCTGCTGTCAGGGGTGCTGCCACTCTGCATGGCCAAGGCAACCTCTGCCTCATCTCCTGCATTTCACTCCAACCATGCTCCTTTTTTGCTGCTTCCTCTCCCTCAGTCTCGTGCCATCCTTGTCTTCCTCTCTATTCTTTCCCCATCTGTGGTCTAGTGACTTCTCAGATAATGGGCTGTTGGGAGGATGAAATGCATCTTCCCAGCACTCAGCCAGCCACTGGGGCAGGCAGCCAACACCAGCTCACATTGCTGGGGGTTTGTTTTTGTTTGATCTTTACCATGAAAGCAACCAATTTGAATTCCTGGAATAATCAGCTGCCCTTTGCACTAGTGGCTCTCGAAAAGTGAGCTGGCAGGAGAACAGAGCAGGGAGTAGGAGGGTGAGGTGGATAATTTGTCCTTTGTAGCAGCTCTTCTTCAGGAGGTGACGCAGTAGGTCACGCTCTTCCCTCGAAAGCCAGGGCTTGGCAGGCTCATTGAGCTGCAGATGCAGCCAGGGCTTCCCTGCCTGCCTGCTGCCTGCAGCCACCTCCTTCTCTCCTCACCCCAGGTTTGTGTGAACCCCTCCTTCAGACCAACCCAGTGATTAAAGTGTTTGCCGGGCTGCAGCTCCAGGCAGTGCCCTCACTTGCGTGTGCAGGACTCACCCTAGTGACTGCTGTTTGTCAGGGTCCCTGTATTCTGCTAAAAGATAAAAACAAAGGTGCTGACATCCAGGTGATGCTGAAGACTCCACGGCTTTTCCTGAGAATAGCCTGAATAGATTGAAGCTTGGCACTAGCACTTCATTTTCTGCATCCTAAGAAAAAAGGAAAAACAAACCCCAACACCACCAAACCAGGGAATAGATTCTTTTCAAGTCCAGAGCTGTCCTTTCATGTGGGCATGTGAAGTTAAACACTTACCAGTTGTCACCCCGGATCTGGTTGTATCCAGCCACAGATAAAGTAATTCAGAGGATGTGACTTACTAAGTGCTTTGGGATACTTGGAAATGTAAGTCACTAGAGAGACATTATAATTTTCAAAGTTCATAGATAAGAGAGTAGTAACTGAAGGTTCTGTGTTGGAGGTGGCCCTGGTGAGGGAAAGCATTTTGCAGCCATCCCCACAGGGTTTTTTATGTGTTCTTTTTGCTAAGATGACATTTTGATGGAATTTTCACCTTTCTGAGCAATCTTGCATATGGATGAAAAGGAGCAAAGGGAATTCAGTGGTAGTTGAGGCCCTGGAGGCACCTCAGTTGTACCCTGCTGGGAAGATCTGCCTTCCCATGGCAGTGGCAGTGGAAGATGAAGCAGCACAAAGTACAGGGATGAGAGACAAGGGCAGAAATGAGAGAAGTGGGAGAGAAAGTAAGAGGCGAAAAAAACTTAGGGCGTGGGGGCTGAAGTCCAGGACAGATCAGAAAGTGGATGAGGTCTTTCTGTGATATGTGTTCTTTCTATTTCTGCCTTGGATAACCAATGTTCAGAGCATCAGGGAAGACTGGAGAGCCATGGAGCTTCTAATCCCCTTTTAGCAGCAGCGAATGCCCCATCCAGTGGTTTGGACAGAAACATAACCCCAGGTGCACTACCCACTCTACTTCCCTCCCCCCAGATCACTCCCTTACTCCCTGCCACACACCAAAACCTAACATAAACACCCCAAATTAACAGGAGAAAAGCTACAGCCATCACATAGCTTGTGAAGACAGCAGGACAGAATGAAGGTGCAGGATGAGGGATTTTAGGGGGTGAAATTCCCTGTTGATTCCGGGAATTTGCAAAACCCGGGATGTAAAAGCTAACCAACTGACTGTTGTTCCTGCGTATTGCCTTCAAGGCAATACCTGGCCTAATACGCTAATAAGGGCAGGAGAACAACCGGACTTATATTCTCTCGCTGGCCACTGCCATGTTCCAGCTGAAGGTGCAGACAGAATTGGCAAGGACCAAAGGGACCCATAAGGGCCCTGTCGGGGAGGAAAGGTGAGCTGCTTTATTAAATATGGGTTTACAAATCCCGCTTGGCATTGGTCTTGCTAGTTCCCGTTGAGGCATATGATAACTTGTTTGTCTATGGTGGAAGCAGAGTTACGGTGATGCCCTCCTGAATAACTCGCCTGCAGTTGTTGCATTTGGTAGACTTCTATGGCAGTGGAAGCTTTTCCTTCTTCTTCCCCCATGGCCCAGGAAATCCCATCTCAATGAAAAATCACCTCACTCTGTAGGTTCCAGTGTACAGGGAGAGAGAATGGCTCCACCAGCTTGCAGGCACTAACCTGCCTTGGCATGCAAAGGAAAGTTGTTTCCTATCAAAAGTAATCAATAGGAAGAAAAAAGGTTGAAAGAATGTTTCCCGAAGTCCAGCTAAATCCCCAAATACTGCATCTCCTTGGCAAAAATTCTACATATTTTACAGGCATATCTGAAAATTACAGAAAGGCATTGAGTCCCTGCCCATCATAAAGCCTCAATTCCCACTGAATCATTCCAAACTGAGCTGCCCTGGACTTTGCAAACGCAGTCACACAGATATGTAGAACTCAAAATGTGTGCAATTCAAAGGAGTAAATTTTCATGAGCAGCTAGAAATTACTGGGTTTGGTTGTATGCTTGATGCTTTTTCTTGTTCTGCCACTGCCACTGTTTCATGAGTAGACTCTGTAATATTCCATTTTATCCCTCTGAGCTGATGGGAGAACATATACTTCACAATCAAAATGATTCATGCGGTTACATGATCCAGCGCAGAGTAAGGGAGTAAGAATCCCTAATCTAGAACACGAGCACTTATCTGTTATGAGTTTTTTTTAATCATACTGCAGAACCATCATCTTATTCTTTATGTAAGGTTCTTCATGGACTACTATGACAACAGCAGTACTGAAAAGGGGCTTAATGAGACATGAGGAGCACAAGGAACATACCGCTATAACAGCAACTCATTACAACTATTCTTATCTAACCTCAGGAATAAAACCACTTTGAGATGTTTGTCTGTTGATGAAGATCTTTGAAAGTCAGTTTCCTTTTTAATGGTGTATTCATGAGGCTGGCTTTGTTTATATGCTGATGGTTGACTCAGTCTGCAAAATATTTAAGAACAGAACTGTGTGGCTGATCGAATGGGTGAGAATAGATCAAAGTTTGTTGATCTATTGGAAAGAGCTTGGAGATGAGCTGCCAGAATAATTTGAGGGTGACAAAAAGGCTGCTCCATAGTGAGAGAGTAAGAGAGCTCAACGTTAATAAACAGGTGTCGTGGAATTTCTTTCCAGCTTATAATTACATTCCAAAGATGAAAATTCCTGATGTTAGAGGGTATAATATCATCCATTGATCCAAATCAGTGAAATTCAAAGAGCAAATGAGGTTTTAAGAGTTGGAGCCATTTGTTGAGGGAAGTGGTGAATTCCTCATTGTTTTAAGTCAATGCTGTTGAGATACACGCTCATTTAAAACACAATTATCTTCCTGTGGTTAGGATTCACTAATGAAACATATGGCTTGATTTAGTAGGAATTCAGACTGTAGTGCCTCTTCTAATCCTAAAATCTGCACATCTCTTAAGACTTTTAAAAAAATAATTAGTTTATTTGACGTCAGAAGAGGCCGGACGGGGGCCTGGGGTGTGGTAATAGAGAAAGACCATTGTGGCTCACTGAACTAGATATCCCCTTCACAGTGAGTGGTTCCTTGTACAACTGGCCACTGCATTGCTATGGGGAGACTTGCTGCTGCTGCTCTCCACACTGATTCCTCACTTGCATCCCATCCCAGGGCAGATACGTGCTGACCTCTCAGATGTGCCTACAAGTTCACGCAAGCAGCAGCCTCATGGACATCTCCAAAGGCAACTACAAGTGTGAGAATTGTGTATTACCACCTAAATTGCCTTTCATTTTCTGTGTTACTCAGTGACGCAAACTGCTGTCTATACAACCTAGGATCATACTGGTGGGTGCCCAGACTTGCTAAGCCATTTGCACTTCAGATCCCAGCTGGGCTTTACAGTCTTATTTAGAGTCGCAGGTACGAAGCCTCCATTTCTCAGCCAACCCACTGCCGGTAACTTGTGGAGGCATTGGCCAACTTCAGCCACATCAGAGAGAGAGGCAGAAAACTTAGAAGTAATTTACAAAAATCTTTGCTACGTAAATGTAAATGGTAGTTGTGTAAATTCTAGGGACCCAAATTAATGCCAAGACAAGCAGAAAGGGCCTCTTCTGCTTTCTATACTGTCTCGAAGACAGAGGACAGGAGATCGAGAGGGGTTTTGTGCTGATTGCCCAAGGGAATGATTTGGGCCAGCTTCTGCTTCACTGAACATTAATTATTGACCTAAAGTAGAAATGTTGAGTGAGACCCAAGGTGTAACTCTCAGGTGACAGCTTAGAAATTCAGATATTCTTGCATGAACTATGTGTCCATGTTATTCCAGGCACTAAAAACAGCTTATTTGAGGTCTTCCATACCTTGGGTGACTTCCACACCTATAAGCTATAAATCCATATAAGTATCTGATATAGATAAGTGTATTTTTCCTGTACGCGAGTCAGCAAACTTGCACCACTTTGCTGAATTTAGATCATTGTTGGATACATAGTGTGAAAGATTAAACAAATCAGATACTGTCATTATTAAGGGAGTTTTGAGGACAAAAAGATAATTCTCCTGTCTCACATTACATGCTTTTTCTCATTTCTTTTATGAGAAAATTATCTTTTTAGATAGCTGATGTATTCACATTCTTAGTCTTCAAAAATCTGTAAACTCTGTAGCGCATTATCACTTGAATAGACCAAATAATTATTTGAATGCCTACTCACAGACAGTTAGCTTCCAGTAAAATTGAGGCTTTGAGAAGAACCAGAAAGAGCTACCAACCACACTGAAAGCTAAAAATAGGTATTTCATTCTGGGTTCTTAAAGCAACTGAGGACTTTTTGATGATTGTTATCATATTATGTCAAATCTAATGTTAGAATTATTAATTTGGAGTGATATTTCCTAATTCTGGTATTAGAGTTTTTACAGTAGAAGGTGTTTAGTGTGAAGGTGATCTCAGAATGACACCTCTTGGGTTCCTTCTTGAGAAGAAGCCTAAGCCTACCCAATCATAGCCAAAGCTGTATCTCCACTGAAGCCTTGCCTACACGTGATGGCACTGTATCCTTCTGCTGTGTGTTTTCCTATGGGAGGAAGAAAGTTCTCATGGGGTAGATTCTTGACACTGGGATAGTGTCACAGATGTCAGCTGGATAAGTATCTGCTGGAGGAATGAGGAAGGTATCTGTGTTAATTGTGGCCATGTAAGAGAAGCCAGCAAGCTGCTCCTGCACTGGGCTGGGTTATATGCCATGCTGTCCCTCCTGTCCTCATGTGCACTCCAGGGTGGTTTAGGTATCATACCAGCAAAGACAGAAAGAAATACTAATAGAAATGTTGCACATTTCAGAATGAATTGGTTCAGTAAAATCCCAACTATGCAAAAAATCCCTTTTAAACTAACTAATATGAGGCTATCCTTTAAAGTGGATCAGAAGAAAGAAAAACTTCAGAAATTGTGGTGTATTTGTGAGATGAGCAGTATGAAGACTCACACATAACACACTGTAGATTTTCACTACTGTTGCAGTTAAACAGTTATCTAGGAGGCAACAACGCTGAAATTCAGAGATTCACCTCCTCAGCTTTCACTTCTTTTAAAAACAGAAATAACCTAATTGGACTTAATTAATGTCTCATTACAATTTTCTAATCACCTAAAGGCGATATGGATGTTTAAGTTCTCTTCTAATAGCAAACCAGTTTTTAGTACAATAGTAAGAATATTGGTGTAAGGGTGGATGCTAGTAAGTCTGTAGAATACCCAACTAAATGTATAATACTGCCCTTCCAGGCTGATGACTGGAAACCTTTCATAAATGGTGCCTTTTATGTAAAAAGGCTTTTACGAGAACTGACTGAGTCTACATAGGACTGCACAAAATCCTTCCCTTCCTCCTTTTTATTTCCCCTCAATTTTATAATGTTTTTGGAGGAGCAGGAGGTTTAGAGCTGAAAATAATAATTTGTTTTTTAAAGTGGGCACCTGGGGAATGAAAAAATATCATTCCTGATTTCCATTCAGTTTTAGTTTCTAGGATACAAATAAAGCTTAAAACAAGCTAATCCCTTTACCTGGTTCAGGCCAGCCATGTGAGTTTAGAACAGCTGAGGATCCATCCTAGTTATTTTTAATACTTTCACATCAAAATTGGATTAACCCAATTTGCTTTTAAAGCATCCTTAGAGCGGGGCTCTATTTACTCAGCCCATATTTGAGTGCACTTTTACAAAATAGCCATAAGCACCCAAAAAGGTCAGGTTTGTAATGAAAACACCGCCAGACAGACTAACCCCCCCGAGGGGATGCTGCTAACAAACGGATTCGACAGCTCCTGACCGGGACTGAACCAAGCGGGAGCATACCGAGACACTTGGTGAGTTACATGCTCTCCTTCAGCTGCGCTTAAACTTACCTCAGCCAAAGAAAGAGACTGTTAGAGGTCTCAGGGAAACATGGGTTCTGCAGAAGCTCAGCCTTCCTGTTTGGAAAAAGAGGATTTGAAAAGCCTGACAAAACAGGGACTTACGTGTGAGACCAGGACACACGGGCGGAGGAGGAGGGTGCATGGAGGGACTGGAGAGATTGAAGTGGGGCACAGAGGCAAGAAAAGGGGCAAAAATGGAGTTCGAAGGGAGAGGAAAGAAAAAGAGAATGTAGAGTATATATAGAGCTGGAAAAGTAAAGTAAAGAAAATAAGAAAAACAGAGAGAAGCAAGGGTGGAAACTCCGCATGTGTTTTACTGACAGTCATTGGGCTCTGATGTGCTTCCTCCACAGGGGAGAGAGATGCCCAAAGGTAGAACCATTAGGTGTTAAACTTTGGCTTGTGTTAAATTTAAGTGGTGCGTGTCTGGAAAAAGGAGCTCACTGATGCAATTGACCATGGCCTGGCATTAGCACTGGAAGAAGCTAGTGATGCATTGCCTCTGAAATGGGGTCCCCTCTCTCGGCCCTGTCTGAGCATGTCTGACCATGAAAGGTCTACAGAGGAGCGGGGCGATGAAAGAAGTACACACAAGCATCACTTTTTTACTTGGCATTGACATTTCTTGGGCCAAGTGCGCTAAACAGGAGCTGGGGTCGATTCAGTTGTTACGGGGTAAATCTGCTTTGATGCTCCCCTGCCCCAGACAAGGTGAGGTGCAGCCTGTGTGTCATTCTCCCCCCACCCAGCTATGGACCAGCTATGTCCACAGCACTGCTGGGGCTCACAGGATGCTCCTGTTCATAGAGGGGAGAAGGGGGAACATCAAGCTTGGGGCTTGCAGGAGAACTGCTGTGTCTGGTGCAGGGCAGGGAGTTTGAGAAACAGACAGATCATGGGCACTGGAGCAGAGACAGGACTCCAGACTGGGTCCAGCGGCTGCAGGCTACCAGTGCCCCACTGTGGGGTGGGCTCTAACCTGCCATGGGATCCCCCCTATCTGCTGCAGAATTCTCTCTGGACCTTCCGTGTTCTGCTCCTACCTGCTGCCTGATGACTCCCCAGACCTGCTTCAGGATGTCCCCAGCCTGTTGAGGGATATCACATTCAGACGTGCTGTGGGACGTCCCCAGCATGCTGCAGGACAAGCCCAGCATAGTGGGATGTCCCCTAGCCAGCCCTGGGATGGTCCCCTATACCTGCTGCAGGATGTCACCCCCAGACCTGTTGTGGAATGTCCCCGACATGCCCTGGGATGTTCCATGGGATGTCCCCTAGACCTGTTATGGCACGTCCCCAACATGCCGCGGCATGTCTCCAACGCGCTGTGGCATGTCCCCCGCCAGCCCTGCCGCGGGACGCTCCCCGAGCAGCCTTAGGACGTTCCCTGGGGTGCAGCAGGATGCTCCCTCACCGCCCCTCTCCCGCAGCCGCGCACCTGGGCGCGGTGTGTGCGCGCGGCGGTCCACGGCGCTGCCAGGGCGGGGGTGACTCACGCTGCCGCCGCCGGCGGCCCCCGGCTTTATAACGGCTGGGGCGGCCGCTGCCACCGGCTCC
>JAOEHY010033339.1:0-37001 GCA_025447955.1 Psilopsiagon aurifrons
CCCATCCCTGCAGTGCTCAAGGCCAGGTTGGACACAGGGGCTTGGAGCACTCTGCTCTATGGAAGTTGTCCCTGCCCGTGGCAGGGGTTGGAGCTGGAGGAGCTTTAAGATCCCTTCCAACCCAAACCAGGCTGGGATTCTGTGATAACTTCTGGAAAGCTTACCAGGCCATAGGTTGGCATCTTTTATGTACCAGGCAAGGCTTGCCTTGCTCACTCCCTCACCAGCGCAGTCCTGTCCTAATGCTCAGTCTATAGCACAGTCCTTTCTTGTTCTCCCAAAAAAGCCAAGAGTGAAACTACGGTGCTACTCTCGAATATCACTTTTCCCCATCTGGGGCGTTGGAAGCAGCTTCCCGGGGCTCTCTTCCCCTCCTGCAGATGGTGAGGAGGCGGCTCTGCCTCCCGGCGTCAATGAGCTAAATCCATTCGTGCTGGATGTGCTCTCATCCTTGGGGTAGCGCCCGGGGCTGCTCCGGACTCCGACCCCTGGGATGTGCCCAGTTCTGGAGATGGGGAGCCGGTGGCTGCAGGTTGCCAGCACCCCCTCCTGCACCAGCAAACACGCAGCACCATGCCCACTGAATTCTCTGAAATAAATTGGCTTTGATGGATGGAGTCCCTTTCAGAGCATCAACTGAAAACTTCAAATATTTATATCGTTAGGGAGATGTGACAGAAATATACATATATAAAAAGGCAGATGCTTGAGTGGCAGTCACGTATCTGAAGTTCAAATACCTCCAAATCAGTGCTATTAAAGAGGAAGAGCAAAATGAATACCTCTCTTTTTCAAGGAGCCTCCTCCCAGGCTAAATGTGCTTTAAAGACTGACTCTCAGCCCTAAAAATTATTGACAAGCAGTAACCCTGAAGCGCTCGCCCTGCTCGTGGCCTGTCAGAAGCATTGGGTTGGAAGGTGCTGTGCTCCGCTCCACCATGACTCGCTGCGGTAAATGTGGTTATTTGTAAAGAGCCTCCTTTCAGGAAGGACCTTTTTAATGCCTCGTACGGTGCTTGGAGATGAAGAATTGCCTCTTGGCCACTGGCTCGTCTCGCTGGAGCTCTGACAGCCTTCCCGGGACCCTCCACATGTTTTTAGCCCTGATATTCCATGCCATGGGGCTCCTTTTGGGAAAGGATTCGCTTTCTGCAGCCCTCAGTGCAATTCAGGGTGCTGGGCTCAGGCTGTGTGGAGAGGCTCAATGGCCAGCCAGGCTCCTCATGGCACCTCTGGAGCCTCTTGGAACCCTCCCTGCTTTTATGAACATCTTCCTGAGAATATGGACAGTGGTATTGATCACACATTGGAGCATCTGCTTCACCTTGAAATAAGGAACACAGCTTGAAGCTGTTATTCTGGGCTGCTGTGCATCAAAGCACCAGGTTAGCTCCTTTGGCCAGCAACCTTATCATCCCCTGCTTGCTGCTGGGCTGCCCAAGCCCTAGCTCTATGCTCGCCATCACCAACATGCCATCATCAGCATTCCCACAGCCTGCTGTTGGTTGCACCAACGCAAGTTTGGTGACCACAACCTCATCATTCTGTGTCCATTGCCTGTCCTTTTGTTCCGAGTCCCACCTTGTGCCATCAGATACCAGTCCAAGCACTGGGAGCAGTGGGATCAGAGCATGCTGGAGCTGGGGCTAACAGCAGCCCCACCACTGCTGCCCTGCCAGAGGCTATCACCATTCTCATCCTCCTCAGCAATGTCCTGGTGAGGTTTTAAGCATCGCTGTTAGCCGCTCCGCTGGCTCCTTCGGTGCATCTCTTTAAGCTCTTGGGATGTGAATGCGCTGAATATGAAATGCCACAGTTGTAATAACAGTTATTTAACATTGCTCAGTCCCGTGACTAACGCTTGTGCCATTTGCGCTGGGTAACGGGCGGCTGCGTTGCTCCTTCTGTGGCTGTTCATCCTCATGCAGTGCAGAAAGACGTTTTGATGAGTTTCTACTGTTTGTTTGTGTCCTCTCTCGGTGCTCTACAATTCCTCGCTGCTGATTTATATTCAGAGTTATGAATATCTCCTTTCTTCCTTTTGCTGGGCATGTTTGTATTTTTATAGCTGTTTACATATTAGCCAGGCAGTCTTTCAACAGATGCAAACTCCTGTTGCTGCTGTGAGTTTTGGGGTGAAACATTTAAATCATTCTCTATTCACAGTCATGCCTTTATGCTCAAAGCCATTCTCTGAACTGATTTGCCTTATAATTGTTTTCTACTCTGTGAGCTGACTTCTCAAAGCATCCAGAATATATGCTGGTGTCTGGGGCTTGCCTCTGTTTGCCCATAAGAAGCATAATCAAGTCATGATTGCTTGGACTTGAGGGGCAACTAGTCCTTAATTCTGTGATCCATTCCCCTTCAGCTGTCAACACGGAGTCTGAAATTACACTCCCCTGTGCTGGGCGCTTCAGAGCGACGCAATTGTCATTTATAGGGTTTTAGCAATTCAGAAGATGTTTTAATACTGGCGAAGTGAAGCCTTCGGCTTCCTGGCTTAATGCAGCTTTTGCTCCTACTTATGATAAATAGGTGGTTACTCAGCTCCGGGGATGATCTGGCCCTGGCATGGCTCTGGAGCAGCACCCAAGCATCCTATACCTATGTGTTATCATTGTCTGAATTAGCAGAAGCTTGTTTAACCAGAGGGTCCCAGCTTTGTACAATCTTGATCCTGGTTTTTCCCATCTAGTCCCTTCTGGGTGGTTTTGTCACCAGTTTTCAGTGTTCTGCCCATATCTCAATGTGAGTCAATCTCACTTCAATAAATGAGTCCAGGTCCTTCTGGGAATTATGGCAGCTCAGATGTGCGGGCACTGAAAGGCTGCCTTGGGTTTTCTTGGTGAGGTTTGTCCTCACCATCTTCATGTTGTGCTGGAGGAGGGTTTGGATCTTCTCTGCTTCCTCCATCCTCTTTCTGCTGGTTTAATACTGACCCCTGCTGTGAGGCTGCGGCTGTTGGAGCGGTGACCCCTGGCTCCAGAGGTGGACTTGGGATCACCACAGCTGTGTGTGAAGGTCACTGGCACAACCCTTGTGCTGGAGCTGCTGTGGAGGCTGAAGATGGATCCTGTCAACAGGAAACTTCAGTTATCCCACAGGCTGCAGAAGCAGCACCCGGAGATGCAGTGCAGAAATGGGAGCTGCAGACACTGCGAATGATGCTTTTTGGAGGAGCTGGTCCGTGCTCTGGCAAGGGACACAACTTGAGTCCTGCATCCCACGTCCATGCTGTTATTTAGTGATCAGAGTGGGCTGATGAGGAACGATGGCTGCAAATGTGATGGAGCCAGGCTGGGGAGACACCGGCAGTGAAGAAGACCAAAAGACTCATTACAGGGAAAGAGCACAGGAGGGAAAAGCCATCATTTGATGTATGGAAGTTGTGTCCACAAAGAGAAACAGAAAAGGGCCTGACTTTTGACAAATTAAATGAGGAGCTGTTATAACGGAGGCATAAATGACTGTGAAGGGTGGACTGCTGAAGGCATCAAAAGCAATAAAAGAGTCTTTACTCTCAAACAGTCCCTGGCTGCTGTAGGATGGGTACCTGGCAGGAGGCCATGGCTCAGGGAGCATCAGCTCCGCTTCCCAAACGGGCACAGAGCTCCACGCTATGGGACAGACCCGCTTCCCTATATCCTGTCAGCAAAAAGCTTTGTGATCCAGGAATCTCCTGGGGCTGAGCTGGCTGCCCCTGCTACTGAAGCCAGAGAGGAGGCTAGAAGGCAGCCCCTTCCCTGGAGCTCATCACCCAATGCAAGTGGATCTAAAATGTTCATTAAAGGAAGGAGAGGGGGGTCCTGCCCATCTGCGGCTGTACCTTGGGCACGGGGATGCTCCTGACCCATCTCTTCCCATCAGTGTCTCCAGGCAGGCGAACAAGCTAATGATAAAGATCATTATTTTCTTTAATTGCTAGAATTGTATTAATTTAAAGGGATAAACTCAATCAGGGAAGCTCATTAATTTCTACCACATGGCTTATTTACGCTGATTCTGGCTGCTCTGGCGCTCATTTTGCTGTCATAGGAATGTCAATTACCTACTGAAATCAAAATCAATGTTTATTCACTGTTAAAGATAAAACATGGAATGCTTTCCTTTGGCAAGCTGATGAGTGTGCTCCTCCCCAGCCCGATCCCAGGCTCTTGGTGTTGGCAGCGTGCTGGCCCCTCTGGGCACTGCATTTGCTGCAGCCCGTGTGCCCTCCTTCCCGGGAAAGCCCAGCATCTTCCTGGCAGCATTTCCCTGCCGTGAGCTCCACGGATATGGAAGGGTGGAGAGAGGGAGGAAGGAAACCCAGAGGGAGACCCCGGAAGGCAGCTCCAGTGTGATTAGTTTTATAATGAGAAAACCAAAGCTAAACCCTTTGAGCAGAACGCTGGAAATTACCCATCATTTCCAAACTTTTTTTCTTCCTCCTCTATTATTCAGAATTGTTTTGCTTTTCTGAAGTGCCTTGTGTAGGTTGCACCAACCCCACAGGTTCCAGAATGAGAGATGATGAGTCACTGTCAAAAATGGAGAGTTTTTTCCCTTCTTTTCCCCCTTTCAGCAGTGCTGAAGAGTCAAGTCTGCGACACACGCTGAGCACCAGCATCTCGCTGCCTAAAACTGGCAGGAGCTCCCAGTCCACCCCGGTGCGAGCGTCTGCGCTGTGCCCATGCTGTGTGGGGATGCCCAGTGTGGAGCTGGGGGCTGCTCCCCGCACTGCTGAGCTGTCAGGGTGTATGGGGGGGGGTCAGTTCTGTCACTGCCGTGTGTGTTCACGCTGGCCTCTCCCCGGTGACCCAGAGCCCACCTCTGCCACCTCCTCGCTGCTGGGCTCCTTCCATTTACTTGGGTTTTTTCCACTGGTTTCTTTTTTTCCCTGCAACAGGGAAAAAGTCCTTCAGAAAAGGCAGCTCTGTGTAGGAGACTGCTCAGACACAAGCCACCACCGCAGGGAGGGGGAGAGGGTGTGAAGTGGAGATGGAGCCGCGCTGCGCCAGGACCCCGGTGGGAAGCTGGCGTGGGGCTGCTGGAGCGATGGGGATGTGCTGGGGGAGAACTTGGCCCTAGGAGGGGATTCATCCTGCTGGCAGGATCCCAGCATCCATCCCAACAGGAGAGAGCTATTAGTTATAGAAAGTAACACAGAGCAGGGGGCTCTTTCGATGAGTGCACGGGTTTTGCCTCAATTTAGCTGCTCTCCGGTGAAGTTTGAAGCAAACAGATGCATGTTGTGACAGCTTGTGGTCTGAAGAGCTGTGAAACTGATTTGATGGAGAGGACGAATTGCTTGCCTGGCTCCCAAAGGTTTTCCTGGCTTTGGGAGGAGAGCAGAGCCCTTCCTGAGGATTCCACACAGGGCAGCACCCTTGGCTTGAGCAGCAATTCCAGCTGGGTTGCTCTGGGATGAGCCAAGCCCTGCACAGTGGCATCTGGTCTCCAGGTGATGGATGGGTTTAACGTGGACCTGAAACCCCACAGCTTCACAATCTCACACCAGGGACTTTATGCAAAGAGCCTCAGGATCTCTTGCAGAGCATGAAGCTGGGGAAGGGAAGGAATAAAGATGAATTTCTTTCCATCTCTCCAAGCATCTGGGAGGTGGGTGGGAGGTAAAAAAAGATGAGCCCTGAAGTTTTAATTCCTTGGAGATATTTAGGTATCTTGCTCTTGTTACTCAAGGGAGTGCAGAGCCTGAGCATCTCTTGCGGATGTGCTGCAGGCTCATCCCCAGCGTTTGCCAGCAGAGCCTGGACCTCTGCGTCTCCAAACACTATTAATTTTGAGAGAACTTGCACCGTCATGACCTCACCATTGCTTCCAAGCGGATTTGCCATGGTGGTGTCTCTTGAGGAAGGCCATTGCTGTAAACCGCAACTTGGGATATAAATCACTTGAATTTATTGGGCATTGTGGAGTGCTGACGGCTGAAACGTGACCTTGCCCCAGGACTTCTGTTGGCTGAGCCAAGCAGCATGAGGAGCTGGGTTCTTACTTTGGAAGGATTTAGTTGATCTTCCCCAGCCCGAGCCTGTTTGCACATTGAGCAGTAGCAGCCAGAACAGTCCCTGGAAAACTGTTCCACTGGATGAGGAGTAGTGAGATTTTAAAGCCATAACTGGAGCTCTTCAGTCTTCTGGCTCTCAGGTCAGGATTGATGTCCTTAACCATATTTTCACCATCATGAGGCTCGCGCTTCCCTCATCCCTCTCCCTGGGGAGAAGGGCTTTGAGGAGAGAAAGACCTGAGATCAGACCAGTTAATTGCCTTTGCATCCTGCTCTAAATGCAGCGCAGAGAGTTTGGATGTGGACATACGAATGAGCCAAAGCAGCAGTGACAAATCCTCGCAGAAGGCAGCCCTTGTCCGGGAGCAGGAGCCAGCGTTAGTCACGTTATTTAATGCACAGTGTGGGGATGCTCTGATCCAGTGGGATGAGAGGGATCGAAGAATCCTGCAGAGCAGGGGATGAAAGCAGCCCTGTGGGAAGGGAAGGGAAGGGAAGGCATGCCTTAACACATCCTGCATTCACTGCCTTTGTGATATGAGTTCATCTCATCCAAATTCAATCTGACGTTAGCTAAAGGCTGCAGTGAGCCCAGAGCCATGAGGCAGGGATACCCCGCAGGCACTGCACAGTTGATGATCCCATTGCCACGCACAGTGCTTACAGGCAGGAAATGCCCTGGAAGATTTGCCAAGTGAAGAGGGCTTTCCTGGAGAGCCTGGGTTAAAGTGGCTCCATTCATTCGAGAGCTCGAGCTGATGCTCACTGAGGCTGGTGCAGGGCCTGGGTAGATCTGCTCTGGCTTATGGCCACTGCAAAGGACAAGCTTGGTTGATCCATGGGGAAGGTTCTGGAGCTGTACCTGCAGCCTTGGGATGGTCAGGAGCTGCTCAGCTCTCGGTGTCATGGTGGAGGTTTTAATCCAGCCTGGGCAGCACAGTGGATGTTTGAAGGACATTCTTGTCCCAGCTGGCATTAGTGTCCCTGCTCCCAGGGCTGGCAGTGGCATTGGCTATGGGAGAGTACCAAAGCTTGTGTGCTGGATTTGCCCCATGTGTTCTCGAGGAGGGGATGAGCAGGTCTGGCTCCTTAGGATGGAGACAGTGAAGGGAGAAGCTGTCCTGTGCTGGGGTGGGAGAGGGGAGGCAGCGCTGGTGGAAAGAGGCTCCTGGCATGTTCCTGCTTCCCAGCTCTGGAGCGGCTGTGAGCAGAGCTGCTCGGGCACGGAAGCACAGGGAAAAGCTGAGCTGGCTGATCAGGACTCACACTGATAGAGAGGGAGAATTACCCACCTCCACCAGGGATGGCTGACGGGGGTGCAGAGCTGCAGCCTCTGCCTCTGCTGGTGCTCTCCGGGCCAGCAGATGAATCGAACCCATGGTGCCATGACTGATGCATGCAGCCATGGGCATGGCTCCGAGCAGGCTGGGATGTACCAAAGCTCTCCCCTTCCTGCTGTGCAGGGTGAGGAGCCTGAGCACTGGCAAAGGGGGTGACGTCTGCGCAGCATGAGATGCTCTGGATGCTGTGCCCAGGCCAAGAGCTCATGGCTCAGTGGTGGCAAAGAGGCATGGAGCCCCCCAGGCATCGGCAGTGGCTGAATCAAGAGCATCTTGTTCACAGCCACAGCCTTGGTTCTGGCAGGGGAGCAGGAGATCCAGCACTGCCTCTGCCTTGAGTCCTTGCTAAGAAAACATGGGCAGAGGAAGGAGGCTCCAGAGATGAGGACTGGGACAAAACCCCCTTCCTTTTTGCCTGTGATGTTTGTTTTACAGCTGCTTTACCAGGGCCCAGCCGTGAGGTCCGAGTAGGAAAGCCAGAGTTGCATTTGCTGCTGCTGGTGTCTGGAGGCTGAGGTTGTGCCTTGGGGGTGCAAGTGGCAGGGCCCCACCCTCAGGGAGCATTTTGGGGGTCAGAGGATGCTTTCTGTGGTTTAAACCTTGTTGTGATATTTGTTTAGAGGCTGGGAAGTTGTGTGTCAGGTGACTTAGCGGTTGCCATGGCAATGAGCATCAGTTAATGAACAGAGGGAGTAAAGGATCCAAGACAAATGTCAGAGCATGAAATAGATGCTGCGGAGCCGAGCGGACAGTGGGGCTGCCCCAAAGCCTGTCCCCTCCCTGCATGGGGCTGCACTGCATGGGCTGGGGCTCCCTTTGCCTTTGGGGACCAAGCAGGGCAGCAGCAACACTGAGAAAGGCACTTGGTTTCCTCTAATTCATAAGGCCAGGTTGGACACAGGGCTTGGAGCAAGCTGCTCTAGTGGAAGGTGTCCCTGCCCATGGCAGGGGTTGGAAATGGATGAACTTTAAGTTCCCTTCCAACATAAACCATTCCACGATTTTGATATTTATTTTCTTTCATCCCTTTTCTGTTGCAAAGGAAGAGTTTGGCTGCGACCAGCAGGGCCGAAGGAAGGGGAGAGGTTGCAGATGCTGATGAGACAGCATGGATGCAATATGGCTCTGTGCAGTCCTGGCTGCAGTAGGGAGGGAGGGATGAGCAGTGTGCCCGCACTGATGGAGCAGAGGGTGTTTGCACTGGAACAGGACATCCCCTGCACTCACAGGGGTCTCCTGCTCCAAGGCTCGCCCTTCCCCTCAAACCAGGTTTATCTCGGACGCTGTGTATGACAGAAGTGAGGATGCGGCGGTCCTCAGCCTGCTGCTGCTCAGAGCAGGGGGGATGTGAGTCAGTTCCCACAGCCCAGCGCTGGGTTTCAATGTGGGCTCAGCAGCACAGGGGGGTCTGAGAGCTTCAGAGCTCCAGCCCGAGATCAGTATCCGCACTTGCACACTGCATTGATGGGCTCACACAGGCTGTAGACTGTTCTCACATGGCACCAAGAGCTTCCTCTCACAGATCAGATAAGGAGCAATGGTTCCACTACCCAGGAGGCTGCTGCAGAGCCACACTGTGCCACATCCTGCACAGACAGCGGATCTGCAGACATTCCAAATGGGAGAGGGCGGATCTGTCCCACCACAGCAGTTGTGCTTTGGGATGCTGGGGTGTTTTGGGTTGCTGTGAGTCAGCACAGCCCCACTCTGTGCCCGATGGCTGGAGAGCAAAGGGACAGATGTGAGATGTGGCTGCGGGGTGTGTGAGGCAGAGCCCTGCAGGCAGGTACCAGGGAGAGGAGGAGGATGAGGATAAGGAGGATGGGCTGTGCTGTGCAGCTGCTGTCCTCACTGTGCCTGCTGCCTCCCCAGCCCCATTCGTGGTGCTGGTTTTCAGCCTCCCCTTCGCCCGCAGTTCCCAAAGCAACGGGAGCAGGCGGCTCTCCCTCGATGCAGTGTCTCCCTCTTGGATGACAGCTTCCCACCTCCAGAGCTTCATCTTCAGGCTGTAATTGATGCCTGTCACGATGCTCGGCTCCCCCGAGCCCGGAGCCGGGGTGCAGAGCAGCAGAGTGCTGCCACGAGGGACACCGAGCCGACTGGCTCCTGCCTGGTCCCATAGGAGATGGGACAGACACAGTGTGATCTGACCATGTGCTCAGGTGAGGGGCTGCCCTTCCTCTCTTTAGACCCTGCCCCTTTGCACTGCAGAGAGGTCTCGCTCTGTGCCTCAGTTTCCCCATTTATAGCACTGAGGACAGCATTTGTCGACACCACAGAGACAGCATCCCGCCTGCTCTTGCATTACCTTCTGCAGCTTGCTCAGGAGAAGGCAGATCCATGAATCCCGCAGACACTCTGGACCCTGAGGAGCTGTGTTCCCATCCCTCACCGTAGCACAAGCCAAATTCTGAGCCATCCCCAGCAGACACCAAGTGCAGTACATGGGGCCTTGGCAAGCTGCGGAGAGGAGCAGGCTCACAGCATCTGCAAGAGGTGATGGCTGCATTCATCACAACAGATCCATGAGTGCAACTGGGCAGAGCCAGGACTTCCTTCATTACTTTTTAATGCCTTTAATTTCTCCCTGCCTGTCCAGCATGGACCAGGCTGCTGGAGCTGCAGCATGGATGAGCAGAAGAGGCAAGAGGCCATTCGCAGCCAGTCCCATGAGCCCCTCTGAGGCACAGGGCTCTTCCCTGCCCTGGACACAGCCATTCTGCCCCATTCACACCCCAGATCCACGTTTTGCAGTGTGGAGCTGAGTCCACAGGACGTCACTCACTGGAGCCTGCCTCGTCCTTGGCTTTTCCTTGGCTTTTTCCTCTTGTGGCACAGTTGCATCGCTTTGGCCCAGGAGAGAGCTGAGCCTGAAAGCGCACAAGCAGAAAGCCAAAGCAAACAGGCGGGTGCTTAAAGGCGAAACGTGTTTGGTTTCCTTCAGAGGCAGGGAGGGGGAAACAACAAAACACATTGAAAAAGAACCCTTTTCTCCCCCGAATGCTCAGTGGGAGGCCAGCAGATGCCACAGCATCTGCCTCCTTCCCCAGGCCTTAAGTCGGTGCTGCCGGTGCCCACCACAGCAGGGACGTCCTCTCCCCCAGTCCGGAGCTGTGCTGTGGGGACCCGTGAGCAGGAGAATGGAGGTGACGCATCCATGGCCACACGTGAGGCTGCCGTGGGGGATGTGTGGCTGATGTAGGGTATGGACTGCTCTTCAGGGTGACCTTCTGCTGGCTTTGGCTCTGCCCAGCAGTGGTGTTCCGGGCAGGAAGCAGGGCTGGGAAGCGGCAGGAAGGGTGAGCAGGATGGGAACTCTTTGTAAGTCATTTAAATGACTCATCTGTGCCTCCAAAATAATCTCATCTCGGAAGCTGAGCTGCGGCCCAGATGTTACTTGAGCAAACGTGCTGAAGCTCCTCATCCGTGCCCTGCCCTCGTGGGTCAGCAGTAAATCCAAGCTGCTCCGTTGTGCTGCCAAGGAGCCAGGCTGCGAGGTTCAGGCTGGTTGCTCAGTGCTGCAGTGCTGGGGCAGAGGCTCTGCTGGATCAACCACCCTCACCCTGGTGCTGTTGGTCACCCAGCGGGATTTATGTGATTATATGATCCTGACAACCCACAGGAGCCCCCAGTGCAGCTGAATAAGGTGTTGGTCAGACCTGAAGGATGGGAGGGTTATTTAACCTCATTGATTTGGTGTCAGAACTGACGGGGTTTGCCTGGGCGCTGGTAAGTGCCTGCCCTGCTTCACCTCCCCTTCACCACCCTGATGGAGCAGGAGCTGCAGCCTGGAGGGGGTCTGCTGGGGGATGCAGGCACACCAGGGCACTTTGTGCATCTCCTCCCAGCTCATCAGGAATGTTGAGATAGGGCTCATTGTGGGGTATAAATGTGCAGCCCCACAGGCGGGCACTGGGGGTGCAGGAGCATCCGGGCACCAAACTGTCCCTGGGGACCAAAGGCAGTGTTTGTGGCTGCACATCCAGCAGCTCCTGCCAGCACAGAGGGCTTTGAGGCTTTCCTGCTTGTGTCTCTACAGGGACCTTCCGAGGCGTGTGCAAGAAAATCGACCACTTCCCCGAGGATGCTGATTACGAGCAAGACACGGCCGAGTACCTGCTCCGTGAGTCTGCTTCCCTGGGGCGCACCGGGGCTGCATGCACACCATAGGGACCCCCATGCTCCCGGGTACCCCCGTCCCCACCACCCGGAGCTTAACCCAGCAGGTGCCCCCGCTGCTGCAGGATGCTGATGGGCCGCAGCCCCGGGCTCCCCGCACAGCAGCGGTGACCCTCTGGATTACCCAAGCATGGCCACATCACGCCGCAGTGGCAGTGCTAATGGCACATTCGTCTGGTGCCGGCTGGCCCCGAGGCTGGTCCCAGCAGCAGCAGCACAGCCTGAGCTTGTTGGGGCATGAGGGGTGTTGGGGAGCAAGGCAGGCCCTTGCTGCGGGGCCACAGGGTACGTGTTCCTGGTTGTTCCCTGAGGCTGGATTTGCTGGTGCTCCCTGGAAGAGCACAGGGAGCATCTGCCGTGTGCTCTGCCAGTGGGAGCCAAGCAGGGAGATGGAGTGAGAGCAGAGCTGGATGATCCAATGGGAAGAGCAGGGTCCTGCTGTCCTGGGGGCCTGCAGGACCCACAGGGGTTTACATGGGGGAGTTGGTGCTGGGGTGAGGCTGACCCTGCAGGGAAGAGGCACCGTCGCTGAGCACTTTGCTGCACCAAGGTGCAGGTTGGCAGGGGCTGGACACAGGAGACACACACCCTGACAGGCAAAGCAACACGGATGTGCGCTGCCTGGCACACTGCAAATACACACGTGTGAGTGTGGAAAAAGTTCATTTGAGCCCCAAAATTACCAAACAGGAGCACAGAGCAGCAGGAGCACAGGGCAGCCTCAGGGCATTGGCATCGCTGGGTGCTCTGAGCTGTTGGAACCAGGAGGGATCCTGAGGCGCAGTACCCCTGAACCCATCAGCCTGTGCTGAGCTCAAGGCCCATCAGCAGCCCCTGCCTGACCCAGCTGCTGCCCATCCAGATGCTGCTCTGAAATCCCATTCCCCAGCGCCGCAGGGATCCATCAGCTCTGCTCACCCGTCTGAGGGGGGGATGAACTCAATGGAGTTGGTTTGCAGTTTTAGTAGATCAGCGTTTAAGTTCTCCCACCCCCTCCCACATTTAAAATAAAAAGTCTATTTTAAAGCCCAAGAATGGCATTTTAATGGGGCTTCTCTGTATTTTTGTGCTTTTAATAGAGGCCCTAAGAGAGGGATGAGAGCCCAAACCAAGGCACAGTGTATTTTCGGTGCAGCAGGTAGTTTTGCTGCATTAATTACTCTTTACTGTCATTTTGGAAGCTGAATTTCTGCGAGACCGTGTAGCAAAGCCCCTTCTTTGTGTGGGGCTCAGTCAGTGACTTCCGAAGGTGCAGAACATGCCATGCACTGCTGGAGTTAATCCCATGGGGATGGAGCCTGGCACCGGGGCCATCGCGTTGCATGTGGTGGGCTCTGGGTCTTGGATTTTTTGTTCATTTTGATGATGCTTCTCCCTGCACCAGAAAGTGACTTTTTGATGAATTTTCAGGTGTGTTAGTTTGTAAATTCTTGACTTTCAAAGCAGCTGAGATAGTTTGGGGAGACAAGAAACAGGTCTGTGGCCCTTGTGGCTGGTGCTACTGGTCCCTGCCAGCCTGTGAGGTCTGGGGGTTCTGCAATCCCAGACTGGAGTCAATGCCTAAACTCAAGGCTGGTGTGTTTGGCAATGGGAAAGCAAACTGCTAATGCTGAGGTTGTGACAGCCCCAGAAGAGAGAACTTCTTCTGTTTACTGCGGGGATAAAGAAAGAAACTCAGTGTTTAAGATGGTTTTGTGACGGGAGGCCTGAATCACCGGGTTTGCAGGGCTGCTGCTGGGCTCCGGAGCTGCTCAGGGACAAGCAGAGGATTCATAACAGGGACTGGTGCTGGGTCTGCCCATCGCTTGTGGCAGTAACCAAGTGGGGCACTGCAGTGATGCCTTCCCTTCCCTCTGCCTGTCCTGCAGGCGCAGTGCGAGCCTCCAGCATCTTCCCCATCCTCAGCGTGGGTCTGCTCTTCTTCGGGGGCCTCTGCGTGGCGGCCAGCGAGTTCTACAAGAGCAAACACAACGTCATCCTCAGTGCCGGCATCTTCTTCGTCTCTGCAGGTAGGAGCTGCCTGGCAGGGTCTGGAGTGGGCAGCAAATCCAGCGTGCTGCAAGCATGGGAGGACCTGGGGGAGCTGGGGATGGGCTGTGGGTCCTGCCTGGGCTTTGTGAGCTCTGTCCCATGGATAAACCCTCACTGCAGGGAAAACCCAGCAGAGGCTTCTGGCACATGGTCGTGAAGCTGCACAGCACTTTAAGCATCCACTTGGTTCTCCCCAGTGGTCCCTGTGTGGGTGCTGCATCCCAGGAGGGGCTCCCATAGCATAACCCAGCTCCGGGGCAGGTTCTGGGGGCTCTACACTCCATCACCCCAAGCAGCAGTTGTAGGACCAGGCAAGGGCAGGCGCTGTGCTGGCAGCAGGCACAGAGGATGCTGCAGTCCTGCAAGGAAAACGGCTCCCTTCAGAGGCCGCTCCTTATGGATTACTCATTTCTCAGTGTGCTGTTCCTCAACGCTTCCACTGATTATTGCATGACAATGTCGTTGTCTCAAGGAACTGCTCTATTTTGTGTATTTCCTCTCTCCACAAAGACACAAATTGCTCTCCCTCTTCCGGCTGGCAGGAGCTGCTGATGCAGATGAGAAAACAACAGAAAGAACATAATCAATTCATTAAGTAAATCCAGGAATCCATCAGCTGCTCCCCAGCCCCAGTGCTGCTGGCACTGCAAAAACTGCCCTGATCCCAAATAAAGCCCTTGGGCTCCACCAGAAATGAGAAGAGATGGAGGTTTTCCTTCTTCCCTGTGTTCCCATGGCCATGCCAAGCTGCGTTCATGCCATAGAGATCCACTCCTTGCCCCATCGGTTGGCTCTGCTCAGGCCACAGCCCCAGGTCTTGAAGTGTCCCTTTTCTAAACAAAACAGTGGTTGTTCCTCCTTCAGTATATGTGAATATACACGAATATATATATGGCTGTATCTGTACATGGGGATGGCAGCAGAGGCCAGTGAGGGGGGTTTGGTCCTAGTGTGCTGGCAGAGGGGCTGGTGTCCCATGGGGATGCAGCCATCAACCACAGCACCCTATCTGCTCCACTGAGGTCCTCCATCCTTCTTCTGCCACTCAAGCAAGCTCCTCTCCCTCTCATCCTCCCCTGAAGGTCTCAGCAACATCATCGGGATTATCGTCTACATCTCGGCCAACGCAGGGGACCCGGGGCAGAGCGACTCCAAGAAGAGCTACTCCTACGGCTGGTCCTTCTACTTCGGGGCCCTGTCCTTCATCATCGCCGAGATGGTGGGGGTGATCGCCGTGCACATGTACATCGAGAAGCACCGCCAGATCCGCGCCAAGTCCCACTCGGAGCTGCTGAAGAAGTCGGCCTTCACCCGCCTCCCGCCCTACAGGTACCGCTTCCGCCGGCGGTCCAGCTCCCGCTCCACCGAGCCGCGGTCCCGGGACATGTCGCCCGTCAGCAAGGGCTTCAGCACCATCCCCTCCACCGACATCTCCATGTTCACCCTCTCCAGGGATCCCTCCAAGGTCACCATGGGGACGCTGCTCAACTCGGAGCGGGACCATGGGTTTTTACAGGTCCATAACTCCATCCCCAAAGAGTTCAAGGAGTCTTTGCACAACAACCCGGCCAACAGACGAACCACGCCGGTGTGAGGCGGGCAGGGGCATCCCGCCAGGCTGCATGGCATCCTCCTCGTGGCGGTGTAACCCCTGAAACCCCGTTTTTAAGGACAAATCCAGGTGGCTCCCCATGTCCCCACCGTGGGGCTGGTTTGTCACTGCTCAAATACCACTGGCCAGGCCGGGCCACTGCACCCACAGTGGGACCGGGACCCCCTCCCCGGCGGGGGGGGCCACGATGCCCCTGCAGACTGAGCGGGGCTCCCAACACCACCCGGGACGGTGGCTTCCCGAGGTGTCCATCGTTAATGTTGATCATAACCGCAGTGTTACCTTAGCTGTATGTCCCATGGAAATGCTGGCGATAGCCCTGTCTGTGAGAATCCTTAAATCTGGTAGTGACACTTAAGCGAAACCGCCTGGAAGTCCGGAGTTTGAAGCACTGAGTCGGTGCCGTAGCGAGTGCTCGTGTTGCGACCCCCTTCCCCTGTCGTGCTGGATGGAGTGCTCGGGCTGGGTTTCCCTCTGGCGTTTCGTGCATGCATTAAATAGCTTGGAATTCAATTTTGTCATGTCGGGTTGGAAGAAACATCCTTTTGCAATTTTCTGTGGTCTTGAAAGGGCTTCTTTCTTTCCTTCCTTCCTTCTTTCCTTCTCTCCCTCCTTCCTTCCTTCCTTCCTTCCTTTTTTCTTCCTTCGGTGCATTCGGGCCATGAAAGGACTCAGGAGCAGAATTCCTCCAATGACTGGTAGCAATTAGCCAGCGTTTAATTAACCTCTCATGTTGCAAGGAAATCAATTAATTCCCTAAAATTAATACACGGTCACCAATTACTGTCTGGGCACAAGCAAGGAGGCAACACTTGACCTGGTGGTACTGAAGGAGAAGCTGGGTGGGTGGCTCGGCTCGGGCTGCGTGCGATGGTGTATGATTCTGTAATGCCTGGGAGATCAATGAGCAAAGCAACAATAAAATCGTCCAGTTTGGCAAGCAAGTCACTGACCAGGTCACACTCGACAGGTCACGCTGCCCTGCTGCGCAGCATCGTGCGCTGTGTCCCATGGGGGTCTCATGGCAGCCCTTGGCCTCAGCTGTGGTTGTGTGGGGTGCTCGGGGGTCCAGGCGTGCAGCCCCTGCCCTGGTTTGGGTTGTGGGGTGAGGATGGATGGGGCATCGCAGGGTGTGTGTGCCCCCGAGCCCGGGCACCGATAGGGTGAAAGCCGTTTCTCCAAAGAGATGCCATGGTGGATGACCTCCTCTTTTGGGGGGTAACAGTGTCCAGACCCCTCTCCCAGGGGAATGCTGAGTCTGGAGCAAAGCACAAGACACCCTATGGGAGCCCCTCTCCTGGCTGTGCTGGTGCAAGGTTGTGTTTGGGTGTCAGCAAATGCCTGTACCCTCTGTGCTGCTTGGTGGGGATGTGATGACAACCAGGGCATGGCACAGACTGCCAGGGAGGACATCAGCCTTGAAATGCCTAGGTGCATGTGTGCAGTGGAGGTTGGCTTTAAACACCTTCTCATCAGAACAGAGGTGGTTTAGAAGCTGTTCGTGCAGTGTGAGGTGTCACTTCATTGAAATGCTCTTTAACCTGCTGGCAAAAGGGATGATTCCTACCAAGTCCTGGGGGCTCATGGCCAACGGAGCCCCCCGTTACTGTGCTCTGCAGAAGGGAAATGTCTGTGTCCTTGTGTGCGTTCCATGGAGCAGCCTTGCCCTGGGTCTTCTGCCCAGAGCCAGAGCATGCCTGTGTGCAGGTTCTCCATCTCCTTACCATTTGTTTGCTCCTTCGAAGGGGGTTTGTGTGAGAGCACTGATTCAGATGGTAATTAGACCTCTTAATTGCTGGAGCTGCTGATTGCATGTGTTAAAAACAGTGCAGTGTAGCTCTGATCTTGGGGAAATGTTTAAAAACAAAGCACTGAAAGGACTGGCAGTTTCAATGCAGAAGAAGCTGCAGTTCACCTTACCTGGTGCGTGGCTGCCAGGCTCCTGCCCAGCTCCTCCTGTAGCCTCTTTCCCCAGGGACCTGTCCTGTGAAAACAGCAGCAGAGCAAAAGCAGGGGTTGCTTTATGCGGCAGCAGGGTGAGTGTTGATAACGTACCTGGAGGTGGTGTTATCATTACCAGTACTGCTGTCACTGTATGGTTATTGCCATTGTGGCAGTAAATCCAGTCATCAGGTCCCAGAGTGCTACTGTGCTATTACCTGTGTACACACAGGACACTCGGTGCCTTCATGTGTCATTAAAGCCCCATTCAGGGCAGTTTGTCATGCCAGCATTTCCCCTGAGGGGCAGTGAGGCAGGAGATCAGTTGGGAAAGGATTTTGCTTCAAAGAAAGGATGGATTTTTAACCAAGTTATCCCTGAAGTGATTGAACAGAAGCAGGAGGTATCTCAGGACACACAGGGCTCAGCAGCTTCCCTACATCTTGCTGGGAAACCAGGCAGCAAACTGTTCTAGCTTAAGGCAGAATCTGTGACCTGAAGGCAGTGCAACTTCAGCCTCTGTTCTTTTCAGTGTCATTGCCCTTTGGTTTCAGCCTCCATGACTGGTTTCTGTTCCGCAGCTTGAATGGAAAGGAATAGCATGGGATAGAATAGGATAGGATAGAATAGAAGTGACCTCCAGTGATCATCTGGTCCAATTGCCTGACCATGGCACAACATGACATTAAGGGCATTGTCTAAGTACCTATTCAACACTGACAGACTTTGGGCATCCCCCCCTCCTTTAGGAAGCCTGTTCCAGCGTTTGACCATTCTCTTGGCAAAGAAATGTCCAGTCTGAACCTTCCCTGGTGCAGCTTTGGGCCATTCCCAGGCGTCCTGCCCCTGGATGCTGGGAAGAAGAGACCAGCACCTCCTTGTCCCCATCCCTTCCTCAGGAAACTGCAGAGATTTGTTGTCCTGGGCATGAAGGGAACCCAGTGACAAATCAATACATGACCAGGACCACGGTGCTCGTTCCAATCCAGGCAAGGTGTCCAGTGCGGGTTGGGAAGAGGGGAGGGAGCAGGGCACTGTGTGGCTGTGAAGCTGCCTGCACGTCCCGGTGTCGCAGTGCTGGCGGCGGCTGCAGCCACGGAGCCATTTGTTCCTGCCACGAGTGCAGGTGGTGATTGAAGGTGTTTACTGCCTTCAACGTGTAATGTCTTCCCATTGTGCCAATGTCTTTCCCCTGGAAGGGAAAATCAATACCCAGGCTAAATCTGGAGGCTTCAATATTTTTCAGCGGAGTGTGAATCAATATGGATTTCTTCAGTTTCATTTCAATACCTGGAAGCGCTCATTCTGCCCATTTCCTGGCCTTTCCAAGCCTTCAGGGAGGAAGATTAAAAAGATTTGTTCAAATTCAACGAATTAAATTAGCAAATGCCCCACTACTTTGTTTGCTTCCCGCCGGACCTTGATAGACAGTGTGATAGCCCATCCTCATTGCATGGCTCCTAGTACCGTGCCCAGTGTCATTCCCAACATTAGCCATGCCATCCCGCATCCATCCCGCCAGTTTGGATGTTGGTCCTTGTGCCAGTGTCCATGGGCACCTCCATCACAGGCAGAACAGCCCAGGGTGGCCACGAAAGGGATGGCTATTCATGTAGATGTACCCACCCCGCCTTATTTGAGTCTCAATGGACCCATATCACACAAACCAACCCAATCCTCCTCCGTGCTTCTGATTGAAGGCTGATTGAGCAGGCTGATTGAAGGATGCTGCAGCACTCTATATTTATCCTACAAGGCCTTCATGCAGTGTTAGGTCATTGTGTGATCACTGTAAATAGTGCAAAAGGAACACAAGCTTGTAGGCTTGTCTGGCTGGAGCAGAAGACTTTGAGTAACTCAGTCATCGTCCTTGGAGTGATCCTGCTGGATGGGAAAAAGAAATCTGTGGTCTTCCATTTCAGTACCAGGTATGATGTTGCTGTCACTGTGGGTAAATGGGATTCTGAATCACAGGGTGCATGTGTGGGTTCTGGCTGTAGCCCCATGGGTGCAGAGGGACGCAGCAATAGCCAAGGGGAACTGTTGATGTCTTCCAGTAGTTGTTGTGGGCTTGATTTTCTGGTCATCATGGGCTTATATTCCTGTGACCTCTCAAGGGAGGTTTTTAACTACTGTATCAGTGCTGTAATAGATGGAAACCCAATGATGACCCTGCTGTCAGCCTGTGGAAGGTGCCCCTCACACAGAGCCGCAGAGGGGAGATGTTACCTGGGTTGCAGCAGAGAGCTTTTCCTTTCCCCTTTATCCCCAGGTCCAAATCTGCATCAGACTTCACCACGGTTTTCCACAAGGGAAGCTCCCTCTGTCAAGCAGCCCCCTCTGGCTGCTCTTGTCTCTCCTTGTCCTTTGCCCTTTCTCCCTTTGATTTGTTGGGGTTTTTGTACTCTTCGCAATAGCTCATGAAAGCCAAGGTAAGTCCAAGCAATTCCTATCACATGTTTATTATTTACTTGATGGACAGTAATGGCTTCTGGGGTGCCATTACTATATGTCATCCTAATCCAAACGCTGAGATGCTTTAAAGGGCAGCCTTTCACTCGGGGGCTGGAACAGCTTCTCCAGCATTGTTATCACCCGCCGTGAGTGCCGGCGTGTCTGTAAATCTTCTGCTGACCACGGCCACTAAACACAGCTCTTAAAAGGCCCCCAGAACATGCTCAATAGGGCCTTCACTGCTTGCACAGCCCAGTCTCTGTGCTGATAAACTCTTGTCGTCAACCCCCTTCTCCTCGCCAGGGGAGAAAAGCAGCCTGACCCACCTGACTTTGGGTTAGAGAAGGTCATCAGGAGCTGGGGGTGTTTGGGGTGGTGGGGATGGGAGCTTGGTGCCTGTGGTCACATCTCTGGTGCTGCCTGGATGCAGGGGTACCACCCCACAGTGCTTCCTGATGGGTGCGTTGGGAGTGCCACGGGGCAGAGCAAGGCAGGTAAGTGCAATTAGGAATTAATTATTGCTGGTTCTCATTGCCTGCTCCTGGCAGCGGCTGCAGCCCTGGGGGGGGCCTTTGCTTGGGGAGGGCATCTGATGGTTCCTGTAGACCCACAAGGTACAGCCCTTGTGAGGCTTCTTTGTGGTCTTGGGGGCTTCCAGGAGATCAGATCTTTTGGGAAATAGCCCCAAATAAAGCACCAGCCTTTGTGGCTACTGCTGGTGGGCAGCCCATGGGGTCCCATTGGTGTGGGTGTGCACCCCCAGAGAGGTAAACCAGTCCAGCCACATCTCGGCTGGTCCCCACCACTGGTTACTGGTGTTGGTGATGCTGGTGCTGAGGCCCCAGCAGCATCAGGGGGAGCAGATTGATGGGAGCATTTCTGTGTGCCACTTCCCTGAGGTGCCCCTTGCCCAGAGGCCAGCTGGAGGGGTTTTAAGTCAAGCAGAGCTCCCTTTCTCTTGCTAAGCTGGTGTCTGTCACTGAGCTAAAAGAGCCAGCCAAGGATATAAATCATTCCAGGATTGCTCTGGGCCTGCCAAGTGCAGGATGAGGCTGATAACAAATAGTGCTGGGATTGCACAAACGGGCCTTGCTTCCCAGCTTGGGTTTTGTCATCAGTTTCTGGTTGGTCTCTGTCGGCTCAGGCCCAGCAGTGCCCAGGGGCATGAAGCAACCACGGATGGAGCCATAGGTGCAAGGAAAGGCAAAAATCTGTTATGTGTAGTGCAAAGTGGGATTTAGGCATTCCCGAAAGGATGCGGCTCCTGCCCGCTCCAACCATTCAAGCACCAAGATCATGTCTATGGTGCTGCTCATTCTTTACCCAACTGAAGTTCCAGCTTCTTTAGTAATGTGGAGGTGCGTTGGAGAACTGCAGTGAGTAGCATCAAGCAGCAACTTGGTGAGTTTATCTGGATGAAATACAATAATTATCATGCTTAGCAGCTGTTGCTATTTAAAATAAGAAAAAACGGGGCTTGCATGGAAAATGTTTTGTAAACCATGTGCACCAACAATCTGTTCCAACGAAACCAGCCATTATGGAAACGGTATAATAGCAGGAGCTCATTATGGAAAGTTAAATTGCAAATCATATTTTGTTTCAAATGAGCTCGATGAATGCATAATCTGCCTCAAAGAAATAGTTTTGTAGTTCTGATCCTCCTGCCAAGAGCTGAAGCTCTCGGGCTGCAGCTGCCAGGGAGGCCTGATTGTCCATTTCAAACGACAGGAAGTTTTGGTTTCAAAGGAAGATTTGAAGAGAGAAAGGAGGAAAAAAAAGAGAACGCAAAGGGAGAGAGAAAAGCAAAGGAAAAAAGGCAGAGCTTTGGGAGCGCTGGGATGGTTGCTACGCACCTCCCAGTGCCTGCGGGGCTGTGCAGGTTGGGTTCAAGCAGAACAAGCCAGTGAAGGACCTGTGCAGCCAGAGCAAGGCAAGGGGTGGTCGTGAATATTTCTCTTCCATACCAAGGGCATAGTTTATAAATGTGCAAGTGTTGACTGTGCTTTAATCACCGGCTCTTCCCAGTGATTCCAAACAATCCTTGCACACTCAGCAGGCTCATCGGAGCCCTGTGCTTGGGCTCATCCGTGTTCATCGATTAAAAACAATGGTAAATACTCCAATGAGGCTTCAAAGCCACATCTGCTCCTGGCCAAGCTCGGGGGGGGGGGGGGCTGGTGAGTGCCAGTGGCCCATTCCCAATGGAGCTGGTGCTGCACTGCTGAGCTGTGCAAATGCTGCACGTCCCTCTGCATGTGCCGGCAGCCTGCAGGGATGGAGCATCCCACAGGCTCCTGCTGCTGCTACGTGTAAGCAGCACTGAGGAGCAGACAAAGCAGCAGAGCCTCCCAGGAGCCGGGGATGTCCCCTGCATATCGATGTAAGCCATGACCACTGTGTTTTATTGCCGGTCTTAAAAAGAGCATATGTAGTAATGAAACTTGTCAGGAGAGCCCGGCACTCACGTACGAATTCTGCAGCTGAATGGGAGCTGAGCAGGGATCTGCAGTGCTGAGATGGAGCAGGGGAACTGCCTGGGCAGTGACCGGGCAGATGCTACTGTCTAAATTTAGGGACATTAGTGACTGTCTAAATGCCTATCCCAGCAGCTCTGGACAGTGGGAAGGGTTGTCCTGATGAGCACCAGTCACTGAGGGGCAGTTTCCAGCCTGTTCCTGGGACAAGGCAGCAGCTGGGATGAGGGGTCTGAGTGTCCCAAGGGGGTCTGAAGGGGCTGCGGGTGGTCCATCAACCAGGGACATGGGGGTATGGGAAGCTGCCCGCAGCGCAGGAGCAGGGCATTGTGCCCTGTGCCATGCCGACAGCTGTCAGTGCAGCCATCACCCATAGCACACGGGTGCTTCCCAGGCTCCTGGGGCAGCCTTTGGACGGGATGTCCAGGCAGCCAGCGCACAGCAGGAGCCTGCCCTGAGATGTGTCCCCCCCAACCCTGCACTACCACCCTGACACTGCAAAGGGCTCTCTGAGGAACCCATAGCACAGCAAGGGGGATAATTGTGTGCATTGACTGCAGCTGCACTGAGGGGTGAGACCAAGCAAACAAAGGTGAGGCTGTGGGACCTGCTATCACCCCGAGGCTGAGGTGCATCCTGTCAGGGCATCCCTCGTCCCTGCTCTGCTGGAGCTCTGCAAGCGCTGTTGCTATCAGGGATGTGGCTGAGCAGAAGGTGCTGTTTTAACTCACCCAGCTCCCAGCAAACAACAAAGCAAGGAGATGGGAGCAGGTAAAGGGTCGCTATTTGTACCTGTAACACCAGGGTGAAAGCAGCACAGTGAGCATGACTATGGGATGGATGAGGAACAGCTCTCCCAGCGCCATGAGAGCACAGATGAGCTCCTGGAGACTCTTTAAATGCATCATATATCTCCAGAGAGGCTTTTGAGCCGGTTAACCCAGCAGCAAAGCCAATAGAGAAGGCTAATGAGTGCTCACTGACCTCCAGGTAAATTGCATAAATGCTTAACCCTGCAGGCTCATTTTTTACCTCTCTTTTTTGACACAGAGTGCTATTTTCAGGTGCAGGCCGGAGCTCAGAGCAGGTGAGTGATCTCCTTGCGCTCCTCAGTTTCAATTAGCCTCTGCTCCCTGCCCCTGGTCAGCAATCCGCAGCCAGGTAATTACTCTTTATTGCTGTGGGGTCCGCACTGCCTGGGCAGCATGCTGCTCCTGTCCTGGCTGTCTGGAGCCCTGACCACAGCAACATCACTGTCCGCACCATGGGAACACCCTGACACTTTCCATTCCTTGCCCTGCCACAGCCCCAGGGATTCCAGGTAGGTTTGGTGGCATCCCAATGCATGCAAAGCCTGTGGCTGGTATGAAGGTGCTGTGGAAGGCAGCAGGGAGTTTTCCAGGACCGACTGAACAAGCTACAGCAGCAAGAAGGTGGCATTAGGCCCCCGTGGCCACAGCCTTCATCCCTCAGGTGTTTGGGGTTGGAGGGGCTGGGTACCGGCGGGATGCAGGATGGGGACACAACCAAAGCATCTTGGTAGGTGATGAGCAACCACAGTGCAGCCAGGAGATGGGACAGGGACAGGGATGGGGACAGGACCCATGGCGCTGGCACAGATGCCCTGCCCGTGCCATCTCTCCTGCACTGCTGCTCAACCCAGACCACTTTATTGCTTAGGAGTGGAGTTTGGTGTCTGGCAGCCTCCAGCTCTCATGGCCTCTGCTCCAGCACCAGCACAGGCCTTGTTACTGCCGGAGCCATAATCTGCTGCCTGTGACCTGTGAGGATTAAGCCTGGATCTGACAGGAGGAGCCTTGTGCCTCCGAGACCTGACCTGCAAGTGGCAGCGTGTGGAATGTCAGTAACCGCTAATTGCATTTCCTCGTCACCCGTGGCTCTGGGGACAGGCAATGGAGGCACAGGGGATACGGTGCCTCCACCCATTGCTGCTTACACTGGGATGCTGCTCGGTGGGAAGGGACCATGGGGGGCCATGAACTGGGGTAGAATAGGGCTTGCTGCCCCACCATGGGCAGAGCAAGGCTGCTGCTGCATCCCAGAGCATCCCAGGGACAATCCCATTAAACACCAAACCAAACAGCTGCTCGCAGTGCTGGGGGATGGTTAAAGACCGCAGAACCAATTTGCAATTAAAATGTGTTTCTCTTTGGAAAGAAGTCCCGGAAACTTGTAAAGAAAATGGTTATAGAGAGGCCAAGATTTCGTCTCTCAAAGCTTCCTTTCTGAAGTCAGCAGTACCACGGGTTATGTTGTCACCAGATAGATGCTAGCTGTGGCTCTCTGGGCAGTGCTGGGGATCCAGGATGGTGATGGGATGGTGGGGGCCTGTGTTCCAACACACCTGGAGCAGCCCATGACCTTAGTAGCATGAACCGCTGTGCCCAGAGAGTGCAGGACAGCATCCACTGATGCAGCTCCCCTCAGGACCAAGTCGGTGCCAGGCACAATGTGCGCAGGCAGCCTGGCCTTCTATGGATACTCCAAGAAGAAGAGACCTGTCACCGGTGCGATGCTGGGATGTGCCTCAGCTCTGTTGTCCCTCCTGGTGTTTATTTTGCAGTGGTAACAAGAAAAAGGAATAGAAGCAGAAGAAGGGAAGCCAGCTGGCTCTGAGCACATGCAGAAGCTATAAATCACTCTCGGAGTGCACCCCAGAGGCTCTCACCTCGGGGTTCAAGTGCCTTTTAACCTCTCAGATCATGAAGCCCTGCAGGAACTCTTTGTCTTGCTTGTGAGGTCTGTAAGTGCGTCGCAGTCCAAAACCAGGCTGCAAAGCCTCACTGTTGGCTGCCGGGGGGGGGGGGCAGGATCACCTCTAGCACTGGTTAAATGTCCTAAAAGGGGGGATTGAATGTGCTTTACAAAGTATGATCCTTTTAGACATCCAGGAGGGCAGAAATCCCACTTCTCCTGTGAATAGGAACAGACTTTGAGCAGCAGTTTTCTGAGGCTGGAGCTGCCCCTTGCCCTGGGTTAACTCAGAGCCCATGGATGCAGAGAGAGCCCAGGAGGAGCTTCCCAAGCGGATGAATCCAGCCCAGCTCGACACTAGAGAGAATCAACTGGGTTGGAACAGACCATTAAGGTCATCAAGTTCAAGCATTACGTGTCACACATGGGGCTTGCTGCAGCTGCTCTTCGTGACCTGTGTCCCATCCCTCCATCTGATCATTGTTTTAATGAGCTGCAGCATCTCATCAAACCCAGCACAGAGAAAATTATATTAAATGACTGTGAAACGAAAGAATTCATTTCCACAATGCCCATGGTTTGGATTGAAGGGAGGAAAGCCACAACCCCGGCAGCACGACTTCCTGCCAAGCCACAAAGAGGCAGAGTGCTCATTAGATGCGATCATTGCTGCTCCAGATGCAACCAGCTTCCAGAATGGTTGAACACATAAACCCCACTGACAAGAAGTGGCAAAGGGCTTTGCACCCCCAGCCACCCATCAGCACCCTCTGGTTTCACTGTGATCTCTGGGTTGTCCAACCCGCAGACACCCTATAGCTTTCAGCCCTGGATAACTGAGATGTCCCTGAGCCTCAGACCTTGCCCAGTGCCCCCAACCTTTCCAATCTGCTTTCTCCTGCCCTCCCCAGAAAAGCAGCTCTGAGAGGGGATGGAAAGCAGGAGCCTTTCCTTGTGACACAGCCAAGAGGCACAGCACTGAATCAGAGGCTGAAGATGCAGCCATGGAGGAGCCTCAGAAGCCAGAAGGTTTGGTCAAGAGCATGGATGTGTCCCATGAATATGGTTTGAGTAGGACCCTCCTGACCTCCCATGATGGAGCCTGCACAGAGCCTCACAAGCCAGACTGGGTTTGCAAGGGAAGGGTTTGGCAGTGGGTGCTGATGAGGAGATCAGCCCAGGATCCAGCACCACTGTATCTGCTGCAGCAGCATGGGCCATGCGCTGCTCCCTCGCTAGTGGAGCCCATTAAATCATCTGCTACACAGGGAACACATGAAGCAAGGAAGGAAATGAGCAAGTGATGCAATGGCACGGCTGGCCAGAGCCAGGCCTGGGCAGCTGGAGCATCTGGACCGCAGCGGGGCTGCATGCAGCCAGGCTCTCCTGAGGCATCACTTAACAGCATCAATAGGAAATGACTGCTCATGAGCGCAATGGAGATTATCATTTAGTCCTTAACAACCCCGCACAGCTCCTGTCTGATGTGGTGAGGCTCTGGCGGTGCATCTGTATTAAAGAAAGTATTACTACTTTTGATGGAGGAGGGGGATTACAGGAGAAATCTGCATAAATGTATTGGTAAATGTCGTTTAGCATATATCCAAATGTAACGTATCAGGGTTTGTGGTGCAGGCTCTGACTCAGAGCTCTCTTTCTTTTCCAACAGACAGATAAATAACCCTCAGGACAGAATTACCTCACTGGAAGGAGCTGATATTCAATCACTGCTGTTCCAGGTGAGGAGCTGGCTCCAGGCAGCCCGACGAAGGGTGATGTGGGAATGCAAGTCCTGGAGGAAGGGTTTCCTTGCAAAGCCGAGAGCTCTCTCTTCCCACAGACCCCTTCAGGCCGCTTGTTGGGGTTAATTTCACAGCTGCTGGGCTCATTCTGCCCTTGATTAACTCTCAAAGGGATGTGCTTACCCACAGAGGCTGTTCCAGCTGCCTCGGCTTCAATCTCTTTGGGGTTCCCTGTGTAATATAAGGCTCTTTAGCACATGGGCTGTGATGGGAAAAGCACTTTCTGGCTGTCAGAGCCTGTGGCAAGCCCAGAGCAGGTCCTGCTAAACCACGACATCAGCCCCAGTGCCTGCTTGAAGTGGGATGTCCATGTCCATCCCCCCAGCCACCATCGGGCTTTAACAGTGATACCAGGCTGGCAGAGGTGAAGGAAGCTGGATGTGACAGGCATGATGGACCAGGACAAGGAGCTCTGTTTCCTGGTCCATATCTATCCTGCCACCTCCTTGACACTGTCTGGAGGAACATCCCTCGTGGGGTTTGGCAGAGCGGCTCTGGACAGGGATTAGGGAGCTGCATCTTGAGAACCAACCGGTCATTGGCTTCTTTAACCATAAACGCAGTAAGATGCAGTCCAACACCCTGTGATGGGAGGAGGGACCATGCACATCTCCAACACAACCAGTCTGTAGCTGCACGCAGTGTGACCTTGCTCAGTGTTCCTGTGTCTTGAGGAAGTTAGGCCTGAGAACTGGGAATTTCAGCCTGCTTTGAGCTGCAGCCCTGAGAGAAGGCTGATCCCAAACGCAGCGCTGCCAGGCCAGGCAGCACCTTCCAGCTGCTGGATGTCCATGTCTGCAGCAATTGCTGGGCTCGCTCCAGGGGCTCCGCTTTCACCCATCTCCCCCAAGCAAGCAAAAGCTCCCCCATGACTGCCTGATAGGTCTTATCGCCTTGTTAGCAGTTAATATTAGCATGGTGGAAATTGCTAATATGAGATACACAATAATTAGGAAGCAATTTAATTGCCCAACAGCTCCTAAACTCTGCATGCCAATGTGGCTTCCACCCCCTGCATTACAGAGAACTGCACAGGAGGAGAAAACCATCCCTGAGGACTGGGTGAGGCCAATGCAGTGCAGCTGAGCTGCGGGGAGCTGGAGCAGGCAGGGAAGACTCCCCACCCTCCAGGCTGGTTGGGAAGGCTGGGTTCACAGAGCAGCATCCCTGGGGTGCTGAGGGAGCACAGATGGGATCAGCTCAGATGGAGCTCAATGCTCAGGTGCGCCTCATTGCAACAGGATGAAGTCTTTTCTCCTGCATCTGGGTGTGAGGTGAGGCTGGAAGGAGGGATGCTGCTTATGGAACCAGCAGATGCTTCATGTATAATGGCAGGTACTCAAGAAGAAAACAGAGAGACCCACAGAGTGCCTCCCAGGGGCTGCCCCATGCAGGGGGTGCTGCAGAGGGGTGAGGGCAGGCAGCAGAGAGGGGCTGAGCAAAGGGGAGCGTGTGCTGGAATCGGATGGCCCTTCAAAAGGCTGAGGGCACAAGACAGGTACCACTGCATGTGATCCCAGGGTGATGCTGTGGCTTGTGATCCCCGGGGATACCCGGGGAGATATCCATGGAGCGGAGGTTATCTCTGTCCAGCACCAGTAACATCCATCCAGGAAGGTGTCAGAAACAGCAGATTCCTGGCAGGAGCTCCAAGAGCTGCTTGAGGTCTGGAAATCTGCTACAGAGGAAAGAAGAAAGAGGTGAGCCTGTGGGTCTTGACAAGAGGAGGTGAAAAGTTCCCTCAATTGTGGTCTCCAAGTACCTGTGTGGGGAAGGTTTTGACAACAGATGACATAACAAGTTGCTCCAGTGAGACAGATTACAGCTGCAATCCAAGCACGCCTTTTGACAACGGGTGGAATTAATCTGGGAACAATTTACCAAGGGATGCTTAGAAGGTTTGACAATGAAGGCCGTGAAGGATGCTCCATCTCAGCTCGCCCTCTGAGCGAGGGTGGTGTGTCACCTTGCCTCACCTCACACTGAGGGCGGTGTGTCAATCACAGGGGGGGCTCTGGGTCCATATGGCGTGCTCCTGCTCCTGGTGGTGCCAAGAGGGGACACACATGGGGCAGGCAGGGTGTATCCATATGGGACCCCACACAGCAGCAGATCTAGGGAGCAGGATGGACTGACCAGGGGTGGCTGAGAGCCCTGGTGCTGCTACACAAGGTGACAGGAGCAATCCCTCAGCATGTCCTGGTGTGCTCCCACCAGCACCTCCACTCACACGTATTTAGTCCCTATTTGGAAGCATTAAGTGCAGAGGCAAAAGTACCTGCATAGAAAGTGCTGGATGAGGCCGTTATCACTGGGGGATTAGCGGCTGCTGGTGACTCAGAACTAAGATGACTCAAGGAAAGGCATCATCCAAGGGATAAAGTCAAACCACGGCAGTCCCATCATCAGCCAATTCCACACACTCAGGAGCGATTAGTGAGGCCGCACAGGGAGCTGGCACAGGGAAAGGGCTTCCTTCTGCCTCTCCTCCCCCCCTGAAAGTCAGCATCTGCCGGCTGCGATAGCTGCAGCCGCGGTCAGCCAGGCCTGGCCGGACGGGGAGGGAGGGCTCCAGAGGATATGGAGAAGGGGCCTTTGATCCCTCTAATTAACTCTGGTGTCAAATGTGCCATGCAGCTAAGAACTGGGAGGAACGCTGCCCTGGCTTTGATGTGCGGTGTGATGTGGATGTGGCCAAGGGGCTGTGCAGAGGTGAGGGGAGGCAGGAGACTTTTGAGCCAAAGACCCAAGAGCAGAGGGGCTGATGAGCACCAATGGGACAGACGTGATGCTCCCAGTGCTCTAGGGAACACGATGGCACAGGGAATGGTGCAGAAGCTGCTGTGTTTAAGGTTGGTCAGGGCCTGGCAGTGTCTGCTCTGCTTGCAGGGGACTTGGGCTGCTCTGTGGGGCAGGATCCACATTCTCTATGCTTGCTTGAATGATGGATGGCCATGGGAACAGCCACGTGCAGGGGGCTCTGTTGTGCATAAACCAGTACCAATCTTACCCCTGGCTGTGACTGTGTAGTACCAGGGGGATGTTTCCTGCCCTTCCTGGAGGTCACAACCACCCAGCACAGGCACCAGCACGTTTCTTTGCAGTGACCGCTGGGGCATCGCAGTGATGCAGAGGATGAGATCACTAGGTCCTGCTCACAGGGATCACGGGTGGCTCTGGACCCACTGCACTAGGGGGGACCAGAGGAGTTTGGTGATGGACGGGGGTCTCCAGCAAACTCCGTGGGTCTGCCAGCAGCGAGCTCCTGCCTGAGGGATTCTGCAGCTGGAAACGGCGCTTTGCTGAATGCTTCCAACTCTGAACCCCCGAACCCCTGAGCCAGGATCCCCCCGGGGCTCCCGCCGCCGCCAGTCCCTATCCCGGTGCTAAAATGACCTCTAGTGGCAGGCGGGACCGGGGCCGGTCGGGAGCTTGCAGGAGCCCCAGCTCCGTGAGCCACGGCCCCCCTTGGCTCCCCCAGTGCCGCAGTGACTCTGGAGCCTACTGACGGCGCCGCCCGCGGCGGGGCTGGCCCCCGGTGGCTTTGCTGAGCAGCATTTTGGTGTACGTTTGTGTGCTCGAGTAACATCATCCTGTGCAGGGTAACACTGCCCGGCTCCCCCCCTGCGCAGCAGCAGAAGCAGGAGGAGGTGGGCAGACACCATCTCCTCCAGCCTGGTACTTCCAGGCTCCCCACATCGGGGCCACGGCAAAGCTTTGAGCAAGGGAACAGGGCAGGGTCTTGCTGTGGGACACACAGGAGGGAGCTTGGCAAAACCCTCCAGTGAGAGGCAAGCCCCAAACCCAGCTCATGGAGGGTCTAGAGACACTTTCACCACGCTGCTGGCAGCGTTGGGACACTCAGCTGAAGCCAGTCTCCTCCCTGCCATAGGCCACCGTCCTCCAGGCTCAGTGGGGCTGCAAGTCCTGTTTCCTGCTGCTGCTGCTGCTGCCGCTGCTGCTGCTGCTGAAAGGCGTCAGCTCCTTCTCTCACGAGGTGGCAATGGCGAGTTAGTTTTGTCTCTTCTTCGGCTGAGCAGGATAATTAGTGACTGGGAATTCATCAGGCAGCAAGGTCACCCCTGGCACTCCTGCCACTGGGAGTGGGGACGGCATCCAGAGGTGGTGCTGAGCGCTGTCAGTGACAGTGAGATAACGAGACAGCACCTTCCCAGAGCCAGCGGATTCCCCAGAGGAAGGGGAGATGTGATCCCTCTCCACCTTGGGGAGCCGGTGGGGGGCTGACATGATGCCTGGGCTTGCTTTGAGCCCGAGCCCTCTGCTCTCTCCAGCAGTCAGGTTGCTGTTTGTGCTCCGATGCCAGACCCAGGGGTGGGCTCACCCCATGGCACCGTTTGGGGAGAGGATCAAAGGAAAACCCTCTGCAGAGAGGATCTCGCCTTCAGTTGGGATCATGACCCCAGCAGAGCACCATTCCTGAGGACAGGCCCTGTGTGGGGTGCACAGTGCTGGGGCTGAGCCTGCTTCTAGGCAGGAGCAGCAGCGGTCCAGTGCAGGCTCATTAGCTGGAAGCTTACTACTGAATTTCTTTATGTGGGTTTTGTGACTCCTTGGGTCAATTAAGCTCTGATTAGCACAGGAAAAAGTCACTTTTATTCCAGAACCCTGTTCATACAGAGGAGTAGTCTGTTCTGTTCTACCTCTCCTGATTCACTCTGCAATGATAGCAAACCCCTGCCGAGGAAGGAATGAGCTCTCACCTTCTTTCTGACTAGCTGGCAGGGTCTATTTTCTTATCCCCAGTAGTAAATTCAGACACGCATGTCAAATCATGAGAAAGGATGCCCAGACTGGAGGTTGATGAGAGCTCTCCATGCTCACGAGAAGACTCTGGCTCCATAGAGACCATCACAGGGGGATGCAGGGCCATGAAGTTATCTGATTCCAAACCCAACCCCTAGACAAGCAAGGCACGGAGAACCCAAGAGCATCAGCAGCAGTGCAGGGCACTGATCACAGCAAAAGACAGTTCCTTAAGGAAATCCAAAGTGTTGTTTTCTGCGCAGGGCACCTGGAAGGGGCTGGGTGACCCCAAAAGCCAGTGGGATCAATGGGCTCTGAGGTCTGATCACACTGTCAGCACAGACATCACCAGCTGCCCTGGCTTTGCTGCACTTCAAGGCTTAATTAATGCTTGGGAAGCAATTTAGAGATGAAAAGCACAAACGTGTCACAACCCCAATGAACAGGTTGGTCAGGATGAGGCCTGACCCACAGTGATGTTTTGCTGGATGTTTCCTGGTGGCACTCACACATTAAAGTACCAGTTTCTGTTGTGCTGGGGTCTGAAACACAGCCAGGCTGTGAAAGGAGTGTCTGCTTCCATAGGGCTCCTATGTGCTTCTGTGCAGGAACAGGACAAAATCCACACAGAATTCCCTTCCCCATTGCCTTTAACACCAGATTTCAGCAGAGCTGGTGTATTTCTGTTCACATGCTGTAGGTAAAAGTGATACCAACATCCGAGCATTTCTGGTGATCCATGAGAGCAGCACCAAATCTGTGGGGAGAGCCAAGTCCCTCGTTCATCTTGGGAAATACATGTCGTGTTGCCAAAAAGACCAAAGCCTGTGGCATCAAACTGCTATTCACTGTCTAGGTCCTCTCCTTTGCCTGTTAATTATTTCTTCTCCCTTTCACTTCATAAACTGCAGAGCAGCTCCTCAGAGATATCCATTACATTTATTAGCATTTAAAATAATAAATAACACCTTTCTGGGCTGCTGGGCCCATTTGTCCCAGGCAGTGCCACCCCAGAGGCCATCCATCAGCAGAGCAATGGTGTACGATGATGCACGATGCTGATACATCATCTGAGTGCCAGCACCCTGATGCAGTGCCCTGTGCAGGGCATCACTCCAGTTGTAGACAGCTGGCTGGTGGTGCAGCCCTGACCATCACCATCCTTAATCCTTAATGGATTGTCCTGGAACTGTGATGGATTTTACCACTCAAGGTGCCTGTGTGGTTTACGAGATGGCAGGCAGACGCTGGAGCTAAAGCTTTAACAAAACCAGCTTCCACATCTGGGTAACTGCTTTGGACTCAGACAAGTAGATAACGGCCACCCCGGGCAACCCACTGGGCAGCTGTGGAGGAAAGGGAGCATGGGTGCAAATGTCATAGCCAAGCTTCTCCTCCACTCTCCCAGCAGAAGGGCCAATGATCCAGTTCGGGATGTTGGTAGGGTACAAACTAAGGGAATTCTACTTCTTGATCCCATTATCATTCTGTGGTGTTCTGGGAATAACTGGAGGATTGAGAGCTCCCCAGCTGGGCTATCAGCACACTTCCCACATATCCACCAGGCAATGCCTGTTTTGGGGCAAACCAAACCAGAAAACCTGTTCTGGTTTGTTTCAGTCCTCAGTCAGGGCAATGGCAGAGGGTATTTATCAAACCCGAGAGGATGTGTTCTGATTAGCCTGGGTCTGCTTCTGCCAAAGTTCCTCAAGTTATAATGGCAGAGAGAAGGAAAAGTCTGGGTTTCCTTCTCAGCTGATACTATTGTCTGTGGAACGAAATCTGGAGAGGTGGGTTTTCATAGAGGGCCTTCTCAAGGCATGTTCCTCCTTCCTTCACCATCCAGCTGTGCTGGCATTTGGCATTCGTGGTGATTGGGATGTACCCCTAATGCATTCACTGACTGTGTACAGATGTCACATGCTGGTTCCAGGATCTGCTTTCTTCCACTCTTCAGCAATGCAAAGTGCATTGATCAACAACATTGCATGATGTTCCTCTTGTCTAATTAGACACCTTCTCTTACCCCCCTCTAGGCTCCAAGTTTTGATTGTTGTGCTCCAAATGTAACGATTTATCAATGGTAATAAGTTGATGTGATGCAGCAGTGAGACAGGGTTTGGTCTGTCTGTGGTGCACAGGAGCTAAGGACAAGTGAGCAGGAGCAGATAGGAATTGGAGTTTGGGGTTGGTTTTGCTTTGGGTTTTTAAGTTATTAATGGTATTGTCATTCTTAATTCAAGCTGGCTTTACCCAGTGCCTGCCCACAGCGGCTCTGCTACCTCAGAAGCTGGGCTGATGACTCTGAGCCTCAGAACTGTGACCTGGAGAGCAATGTGTGTATTCCAGCCCAACCACGTGTGCCCTCGCACTGTGGGCTCCCCACTGCTCAGCCCCTGTGTGCTCGTGGCAATGCAGATTCCTCTTCTCCTGCACAGAACTCACAGCTGAAGGAAAAACTAGCAAACAAACAAAACCATTCGCTCCTGACCAAGCAAACTGAAGCAGGAAACGCAGACGCACCTTCCCACAGTGCCAGCCTGCTTATTTGCATGTTCCTTCTTGTGGCTCAGAAGCCAGCAGAAATAGCTCACCCTTCCTGGTTTGGAGGGGCTTCTGTGGTTGCTTTTTCTGTTGCTCAGTGGCACAGGAGGTGCTTTGCAGACCCTCAGGAGCAACTGTCCCAGCCCTTGCTCCGAGCGCTTGTGCGTTTCAGAATGAAAGCAGCACAGACACCTTCACTCGGTGAGAGGGGCTCAGTGCAGCAGAGCTGGGCATGGGTAAGCTGCTTCTAAAGCAAAAAAGTGGTAAATGAGCTGTTCCCTACACAGCTCCTAAGAATAAGTATTGGGAAAACAACAAAACCACATTTCAAAGTATAGTTTATTGCTGCTTTTCAACTAATCTGTGAGTATGACCTATGAAACTGACAACATAACTTGGCTTAACTTACATGGAGATCTTGGAGAGTGTGGTGCTGCTGAGTGCATTTGGAAGCAAAGGAGTTAAATTACAGTTACAGAACCAACTTAAAGCCACAAAAAGCCAGTTCTGACACCAGCAGATGTGCAGGACACACAGAGCCTTAACGTTGTTCTCATTTTCAAATGACTTTCAGAGCATACCCCTGCTCCCTCTGAAAGCCACAGGGTATTTCTGTGTCTCCCTAGGAGCATCCTGATTGGTATTTAAGGTTCTAAATATGGGTAGCAGAGAATCACCTCTTACTTGCTACAGCAGCCAGCTAATTGTTATGACATGAGCATTTCTGTTGAGCGTGGTAAACATCCTTTAATGGGCATTTCAAACCTGTGGTGTAAGATGGATCTGTCCAAGTAAAGCTGTGACAGCATCTCGGGTAGTTGGGATGCGATCACGCATCCTCCTGTGTGGCTGCAGCCCTGACTTTCACTGCTCCCACCACCCTCCTGCCAGGGGTCACTGCTCCCATCCCACAGCTCGGCTGCTCCTGGGAGCACCCCTTATCCTGCTCGAGCTTGAATGAGCAATGTTAGCTCGAGCAGACCATCACCATGCTGGTTGAAATGCAGGAGGGAGCAACCGAGCAGGTTCTGCTGGACTCGGGAGCTGGATTAACCTGGGCTGGGCAGCGCTGTGGAGAGCTGGGAGGTGTAAAGCCGCTGGTCACCTCGGGTGCACCGTCTCCAGGCTGTGTGAGCAGACTCTAAGGCAGGGCTCCATTGAATCACAGAATCCCAAACTGGTTTGGGTTGGAAGAGACCTTAAAGCTTATCCAGCTCCAAAGCCCTGGCTTGGGGTGTGCTGTGCGAACGGTGCAGTGCAGCGTGGTATGGCCCTGCCCAGGGCTGACTCAGGGCACACCAATCCAGGGTGATCCACAGCACATACACCTGGTACGCAGTGGAAGCTGGTTTAAGAATGGCAATCTGGGAATGCTGATGTTCTCTGATTATTGAAACTAAACCAAAGTCAATGTACTCCCCACTGTCTAAAGGAAGCAAACTGTTTTACGTAGAACCTACTCAGTATGGAGACTCCAGGTACCCTTGGTCATGCAAATCCTTTTAGCCTGGAGGGGATGAAATCCCGAAGTGGCAGTTTTAGGGTTTGGATATCAGAAGTCTCTTAGACATTTTAGATGAGGAGCGTTTTTTTTTCCAAGCCTTCCCTGTTTTTACTTCGGCAGTGTATTTGCCTTTGGTCTGATTAATTTGCAATAGCACTGGGCAGGTTACAAAGGTTTTCTCTTTAAACACTTGTGGCCAGAGGATTAGGGAATGAGCACATTTAAAAGTGATGGATTGTGAGTTTGAATACATGGGTGGACGTGCAACTAGTACCTAAACTGCAACAGTTGGGGGTTTAATCATGACATTAATGAATATATGAAGCCCACAAGAAGGTGACTAATTGTATAACTTACTTTCCTGCAGTGTATCAGTGGGCAGATAACTGATAGAGGAAAAATGAGGATTCATACACAAATGGGCACAGTATAAATTACTTGGTCTTGTAAAAAGCTTAGATGCCTGGAAAGGAAGAGAAGAGTGCGTCATAGATCCGTGGAAATAACAAATAGCTCCTTTAAAAAAGCAATAATCTGCATAATAAAGCATTAATAGATATCTTAAGTCACAGTCATTGCCTGCATAATGAAAACTGTAAGATGATAATGATTATTCTGCCCTCATGCTGTTTATTTTGCTGTTAGCACATGTTTAACTTCCTTGTTACTGCTCAAGTTCTGTTCGCTGTCCTAATCAATTTCTTTCTCTCGTCCAGATTAACCGTTCTTCCCTTGGAAACAGCAAACTGAAAGCTGCTGTTGTTCGGTTTATCAGTCACTGTGTCAGGTCTCTGCTGTCAGGGGGATGCTCAGCTGCGTGTCAGTCATTTGGCAGTGGGGAATTCAGCCATTTGTGTTTCCATGGGGCATTCTGAGATGCAGGCACAAAGACAGAGCACTATTATCTTCCCCCGGTGTTTTTGTCCTCTGTGCCCCGTCCCTCCTGCCCCGGGTGCCGTCAGCTCTGCAGAACAGGGGCACGGGATCGCTCCTCTGATGGGGTCACACCATTGCTTCCAAGAGGGACTGGAAATCTCATGATCTGCTGCACACATTGCTCACCAGCGTGGGAAATAAGGGGAATGCTGCAATTGCTCCCCAAGGACGAAGCAGGAGGGTTCTCCCCTCGCTTCACCAAGCACCGCACGGCAAAGCCATCGCACCTCAGAATCACAGCACCGTTAGGGGAAGGGAACCCTGGAGACCATCCGGTCCAAGCCCCTGCCGAGGCAGGGCCACCCAGAGCAGGGCACACAGGAACGTGTCCATGGTGGGGTTTGAATGTCTTCAGAGAGGGAGACTGCACATCCCCCCGGGCAGCCTGTGCCGGGGCTCTGCCACCCTCCTGTTGAGGGGACACTTGTTGTGGTTTAGTTTATGGCCGTCCCTCCTTGCCCTGCCGCTGGGCATCCCCGGGAACAGCCTGGCGCCGTTCCCCTGGCACCGCCTTGAGCTGTTGCTCCTATGGGATCCCCTCCCAGCGGGCACATCCCTGGACCCCCACACGCAGCTCCCGCAATCTCTGCTCAGCGCAGGGATGCTCCGGACCCCGAACACCCTCGTGGCCCCCGCTGGGCCCCGCAGCAGCTCCCTGCCTCCTGCACTGAGAAGCCCGGTGCCGAGCTTGGGAGG